>JASDQU010503535.1:2258-51648 GCA_032191745.1 Picea mariana | reverse complement strand
CCCCTTGGTTTCTCTAGCACCAACTAGAAGGAAGCACCAACTCCCTATGTTCAAGCACCCACTTGAACCTTTGAGGACACCAGTCCTCCCTAGCACCTCCCAACCACCCTGATTAATAAATTCTTTGTTACTGAAACTCTATAGCGATATAAAATAATTCAATGGCTTACTAGCCCTGTTGTTGTTCTGTTACGCTACTCTGCCCTGTCTACATTAGTGTCTTTTGCATTCCATTTTCACTTTCTGTTCTTCATCCTTTTATACTCTCTGCATCATATCCCTTTGATGCAACCTTCCTCTACCATGCATCTCTACTCTTGTGCTCTGCCTCCTTGCTCACACTTGAATCCTCCACCATGACAACAACCCCCATCTCTTCTTTGTTCCTCATTCTTATAGTACCTGTGCTCCTTGTGCATGCAATATTCACAATGCCTCTGCATGCACACTCCATGCCAAATTCCTCTGTAACTTGAGTTCTCTGTCTGATCATCATCATGACTCTTCAGCTTCTCTGGTCATTTTCCACCATGCGTCCAACATCACTGGGTGTTCTGCTGAGATTTCTCAACCTCTCTGGCAGTTGAGACTCCTCGTCTTCTTTGGCGCAGTCGAGCTTATACCTTCCTAAGTTTGGGGCACAAATGCACCTTTTGGATATGCAGTGAGCAAATTTGGATGGCCAGAATCTATGCTCCCAAATCTATGGTCGGGATTGGATTCTGGAGCCCCCCTGCCATTCTACCTTTAAGCGGACGGGGGAGGTCCAGAATTGGGCACGCATCTCTCGAGTGGCCAGGATTAGAGTGCCCAGATCAACGGGGCTCAAGCGATTCTGTACCCCCCTTGCATTTCTACCTTTAATACGGGGGGGGTCTGGAATGGTGGGGTATTGACGAAGGACCCCACTCCTGTCGTGTCACCTTTTGTATCATTCTCCACCTGACCATGCGACAAGGCTCGTTCCCTTTAGCCCCTCCTTATCCTCTGACATTTGTCCATCTCCCGATTTCTGAAACTCTGAAGTGGTGTAAATATGTTGACGTCACACGTGGATTGACATGTGTTGAATACTACCACGTGTCACTCTGATTCATGACTTACATGTGCTTGAAATGTTGAATCAGTCTGACACTTATCATTACCTAGTTGTTCCACGTGTTCCTAGATGACGTGGTATGCTGACGTGATTCGGATAGATGGTCTAGATCACATCTTGATCTGACAGTTCAGATTCAGTCGGGACTTCACACATCATGATTTAGACACTCTTGACGTTCAGTGTTTTTGTCACTTCAAAGTCCCGATCCACGAAACTCCGAAATGGACTGAAATCGATGGTCCAGATCAGACCTTGATTCAATGGCTGCGATTAAATCATGATTTTTCCATTCTTGTTGCATTGTTTCTTTTTACTCTCCATGTCGCGATTCACGAAAATCCGATATGAATTTGGATCAAGGGTCCAGATCTGATCTTGATTCAACGACTACGATTAAGTCACGATTTTGCATATCGTGAAATCGGGATTTTTTTGGATGATATTACTTGACATCTCCAAATATTGATCCCCGAAACTCTGACATGGACTGGAATCAACAGTCTAGATTCAACCTTAATATGATGGCTAAGATTAAATCACGATTTCAGATATCGCGATTTCGAGAGGTTAGGGAACCCTGTTCCTTTGACTCTCCAGTCAGCGAAATGTTGATCTGTGTCCACGTGTCCTGCCTGAAGATGGACGGTGCTCCTTCTTTCATGATTTTGTGAGCCCTCTACTCCTTGCACTTTAAAGAGCATGCAGGTTCTCCTCGATCCAATGGTGATCGGACCCTGCGCTCGGATCTAACACCCGAGATCTATTCTCCATATCTGTTCACTCCTCTTGTCTACATTGATATCTGACGGTCATCGGGAATTTGGGATGGGATCCAATGATCACTGACGCTTCTCCTCTGAGCTTATGCATCCTCCTTACTTGGAAGAATTTCTAAGTGTCAAAGGCCTCGACCTTTGATCCGCCTGTGATCCTAAGTACGCTATCTCCCTTGAGATTTGGTCATGAGTTAACCTCATCCCTGGTGCGCACCTACACACTGCATTCGACTCTGTGCTAATACCTCCTGAGCTTACTTTGTTCCTTTTTTTCCATCGATGCACACTTTGATCCTGCCATCAATGACAAGCTCATACTACCTATAAAGCATACCAACCATCCTCTGCACTATCTCTTATGATCTTATCGAGCTTTCTCTGTAGCATCTTCCCAACCTACTTCTGATGCCCGTCTGTTACATTCATCCTATACTCAAGCCATCTTCACTGTTTTACTTGCCATCAATGACAAGCATACGCTACCTGTTAAACATTTGCCAACACTTTGTACTTTGACACTCATGCTGCTTTCACCTCCTAGGGATGGGAGTCTCGATAGTCTTATGCACTCCTGAGAATAATCCACACACTTCCTCTTATCATGTTTCTAGCTTTCCCAATGGAATCCTAGTTTATTTCATCATGGTTCTATTTGAATGCACCTCCACAGTATCATTAACCCTCCATTGCATACACAATCAGCTTTCACATCTTTATATTGTCCTCCATTCATTTTCCTCATACAGAAACCCACCCATGGGGCCCCCACCCTCCACCATTTCTCTTCACAACTTGTGCCCTCACTGGCCAAGACATATTTCACTGGGGCACCCATTTCTGTATTTGTACACTCATCCCAAATTATTCTTTATTTATTTGGTAATTGTAAAAAGCCTTTGTTTCCAGCGTTTACTTAGATTTTTTTCGTCACCCTTGACGACCTTCTTTTCCTAGAAATGCAACCCATGTTGCCCTTGGTTGGGGAATCCACTCTCCTTTTCTCATTATGACATCGTTCATAAACCCCGAGTATCCCAAATTTCATGTACCCCTGATCTTTGAATTTGTCCACTTTGGCATGCCTCTTGCACAATTTAACCCCATGTCTAGTTGTCCCCCTGACACTAGATACAATTTTATGGTTTTTGAAAGTAATCCTTCAAACATACCCCCAACCAAGGGAATTCTTGAGTCTCGAAGCATATTGACTTCATTCATGTTCCCTATCATTTCCTGATGGATTTCATGAAGCCCTTTTCTTCTTAGAATCGCGTCTCCATTTTTTTTGACATCAACACAATTTCCAGAAGGGTGACAATATATTGACTCTCATTACCTTTACAATGTGGAGTATCGAATGGCACAAGGAGGCCCATCATTGCTCTCTGATTCCATTGACCCCCATAACATTAGACTTCAGCAAAATCTCATGTTACAGTGGGTCTTGTTATGCGATTATTGTAGTTGTTTTTTACGAGCCAAAGACCTCTGAATTTGTTAGGCCATTAATGCCTACAATTCATCGACACTTCTTACAGGCATCCTTGCCTCTTTTCAGAGTATGTTCACTATTAAGAATTTCCATTTGTCATTATCAAACTACCCTAGAGGGCACTGTAGTTATCTACATCAACATACAAATTTAGTTATTGTCTTACATTTTGAGTTACATGACATGAGCATGGGGCATGCCTGCCTCGTTTGTATACAGATTTTCTTTTTTTCCCTAGAGAAATATTTGGGTCCCACAGTTTCCCTTCTCCCTCCAATGGATCATTCTTGCAGTTTCTCTCAGCACTCTTCATTACAATGGCACTCTCAGTAAAATAAACATTGATGTATTTCAGCTATACGTATGCTCCTAACCTCACACATCAGGGGGCATATGTTATCACTAGAATTTCATCTGCAACATTGCACACAAATGGTTACAGAAATACAACAATACTAAACAACTATTTGTTCACCTACAGCAGAAAAATACATTTCTAAGAGGTAAAAACTATACAATTGGGAAAAAATTGACATGCTCTAACTCACTAAAGGAGGTGCGTGCATAGTGCATGGGCCAAAGAAGCTCGTAGAGTGCACAATGCACCATATGCACAACTATGTACGAGAAAATCTCCGCACTCCTGTGAACAATGCATTTATGGTTCTTGTCATCCCATCAACCACTTATGGACCAGCTCCCAACTTGATTTGACCTTCAAATATGAGCTAAATCTGAATGGGGGGCTGGTCAAGGACCAATGGGTTCCCTAAAGGGCCCCTTGTTCACACTAAGAACTAGTTGAATATTGGCTTGAAGAAATGCTATAAATGGAGGCCATGGGTGCACTTAGAAATTAATATTTTCATAGTATTGTTATGCTGCCTCAATCCTCCCTTGAGAATCCTCTTTTCTCCTTGGAGCATTCTAGCAACATTCCAATAGGCCATTCCACTCACCTCTTGAAGGAATAGGCATTGATTTCTTCATCATTTGAAATTTTTTCTACCATTGTAATAAGAGCTCTCCAATAGGGAACTCAAGAGCCCTCCCAAGGAGGAAGAGGGGACCCATAAGTCCTCATTTTTCTCTATGGTGTTTTTCTAACTAATATAGTTATCCATTGGTGGCATAATCTTGGTCATTGGTTGATTTTTTTTGGTTCAAAGTTTCTTATGAATTTTAGTTTTTATTTCCTTAGTTGTTTTAGTTTGTTTACTTGTTTATTTCATGTGCTTGGTTTGTTTAACTCATGCACTAATCTTTGTATTGTCTAGCAGGCACAACTAAGCATGCAAGTGCCCTTGTTTTGCTAACCCAAGTGACGAAATGGACACAACCGTGTTCTAGGGGTCCACTCAATTGAATTCTTGACCTAAAAGTGTAGAGGCACCCCAATGGGTGAGGTGAAGATAACCTGATATTATTCCACGATTTTTTCTACTTTATTTTGTTGCATAGAGGAGCCTTGTGTGGAGAAAATGGATGTGGCCACAACCTTCCATTCACTCTGAGAGTGAATAATGAAGAGGAAAAATTTCCCAATATGGGTGATGACCTTCCTACACTACTTAGCTAAGACCAAAGAAATTACGGTAGGTGGAGGTACCTTTTGTATCATGTACAGTTTAATAACCACGGTCAAAATGAAAATACGAGGTCTATTCTCATATACATCATGATGTTTCCACATATATGGTTTTCGTAAAAGAAAATTAAAAAGTTCAAGTGGGGAAAAATCACACAATACCTCATCCTTGAAAGACTTGATTCCATAGGGAAAGTGACATTGTTGGCTGACGTAGAGATATTGTCCTTGGCTAAGCCACCTAATGTTGTACGATTGCTAATGTGGCGTTGTCTGAAACTCCAACTTCTTGAATAACTCTACTAATATTAGCTTATTTTGGTTTCCACTATCGATAATGAAATATAGTAGAGAGCCCTTCACCCACATTTGTGAGTGAAAAAGGTGCCCACCTTCCTCCGGATCTTCTAGTTCATTTGGTTGTATATTGGTGGTAGTGACTAGCATTGGGTTATGCATCAATGTTTTGTTTCCCCTTGTATGGATCTAAATTGGAGTTAGAGTCTGGATCTAACTCTGAGGATTTTAGCTCAGCCACCAATGACTACTTTGAGAGACATTCATCAGTGTTGTACTAGGAGCCTTTATGGAACTCACTCCACTTCCTAGTGTCCTTCTTCGTCTTCCCATTACCCTTATTTCTTTACAACTTAGACTGGTTATCCTTAGGTTTTCCATCCTTTATTTCTCCTTTGTTTTGTGTGTTGGGCATTCCTTTTCCCAACTTCTCTTATGATGCATTTGCAGATCCAAACTCCCACTTATTCCTTTGATTAAAGTTTTTCTCGATTTTGAAAACATATCGATAACCACTCCCAGTGATAAGATGTCCAAAAACTCCATTTCTATTTGGATATACCTATGTATACCCCTACGACATTTTAGAACTAGATGTTGCTCAAAGTCTCTAATACTTGCCTTGGTGCATAAGGTATGTAAGGTATTTGTGAACTACGACACTATTTGTTCCCTCTCTTGACAGAATGTGGTCCATCTCATCTACTGGTTGTTGTAGTTTCCAACATGGTAATATTGTTCCTTGACAACATCCATAAAAGATTCCCAAGTGGTCTCAACCCTAAATATTCCAGACTCCTCTATGGATTTTTTCTCATAGTAAGTATCCCACCAATTTTTGACATGGGGAACAACCTTAAATAGTGCAAAGGTGATATTTTCCCTTAATTGGAAAAACTGTGGATAGAGAAATAACCTTTTAGTAGACTTAACCACTTTTCCAAATAATCTACATATATTTAACCTTCAAACATGGGAATATAAAAATTAACTTATGCATTAAAGGGGGTGGTTCCTCTAAATTAGTCGATTGATGAAGATGCATTTGTTGTTATCAGGTGTCATTGAAGGATTTGGGAAAAATTACCCATCATCTCATTCCTTTGCTGCGCAAGGAATTTTGTTATAAATAACTTAATAGGATCTATTTCTCCCTCATCTCTCTTTTCCTCCACCATGGGAAATCATCGAGGTCAGAGAGGAAAATATTCCAAAGGATCGACCAGTTTGAGTCCCAATGCCATATACCCAGACCTTGTTGGAGACATGCATGCAGAAACAGATAAAGAGAAGACTTCTCTAATACCATTAATATGGATTTATGAGGGAATGAAATGAAACATAGAAATAGGACAGAAACATAGAGATACAGTGATACTCAAATTATATTAAATAATGAAATATACAAAGACTGTAAAAGAAAACACATAGTGAAATGAACTCACTAGAATGGTGGTAGATTATCTCTGAAAAGAGATGTGATAGATACACACATTCACAAGAAGGTGATTACAATGAGGATCCAAATGTTTTTTTAACATAAAAAATAAATGATAAAACCATAAACACCCGAAACCCTAACCTCAAGAGATGAAACACCAAAAGTTTTGTGGGACCTAATGAGGGTAGTTGATACATCAACTTCCTGAGAGCATAAATGTTTCATATGATCTTCGTTTGGGGAACTTAGTACCTAGTTGAAAAGGTCTAACCAAGGAGTGAACATTCCGTTTTTCCTAGAATCTACCTTTGGTTACATGATAGGCACTACCAAGCCAAAAAAATGTAGTTTAGGGCCTCAAAATGACCACGAAATTTTGGTACGTGAAAAACCGTAGAAAAACTACCAATATGGAAACTATTTTTGAGCCAATGGAATAGGTGGGAAGCCACTGATGTCCACTTGTATCAGTACTCCCCATTTAGGAATCAATGGTCCCCATTACATTGATTTCCCCCATTAAATGGGGAAACTTCTACTAAACTTGATGCTTGGGGAGCCACTTTCTTTGGTGCAGTAGATACCCTTCTTTGAAAAATCGATAGAGTTGGATCTTATAATGGCGGGTTCCCTTAACCTATGTGTCTATGATCATATCAATGGTGTCTTTTTCCATGCCATCAAGGTTGAGCTCTATAGGTTTTCCCTTCTCTGCCACTTCTGATGTGTCCAATAGTGGAGGAAAATATGGAAGGAGGAGGTCCACATTAAATATTAGGTGCAAGACAAGGAAGGGGGGAATACTTAACTAAAAATCATTATCACCCACAACCTTGGTGATGGTGTAAGGTCCATAGAAAAGTGGCCATGATTTCCAATGGGGTCCTGTAAGGTGATCTTTCTGCAAATGAAACCAAACCTTGTCTCCCACCTTGTCATGGAATTGCTTGTATTGAGCATTGTATTTCTGCAAAATACCGTGGACCTGTTGGTAGATATGTTGAATCCATTCAATGAATTTTGTGGATTTTTCAGCCTCATATTGAGCATGGGAAGATTCTTCCTGTGTGGATGCAAGGGTTAGTGCTACATCAATGGTGCCCAATGGTTGAAATCATAGGCCCACTTGAAAATCATTGTGGTCAACCAAGCTATGGAAGGATTAATTGTAGCTATGTTGGACATAAGGAAGGCTCTCATTCCATGTGTGTGGATGCTTGGAGTTGTACATGTGCAAGATATGCATGATCATCCTATTGAAGAACTCTATTTTTCCATTCATCTAAGGGTGGAAGGAAATGGATTTGGTGATATTTGTGTCCAACAATGACAAGAGGATCGACCATAATGTGATAAATAATTTGTTGTCCCAATCTAATATGATGGTATGTGGTAATCCGAACTGTACCCATACATGATCAAAGAAGATATTGGGAGTGGCCTTGGTTGTGATACTCTTCTTGTAGATGGTTAGAATGGAAATCTTAGAGAATTGATCAACCATATTAGAGAATCAATCAACCACTGTGAATACACAGTCATTTTCATGTTTGGTTGATGGAGGACCTAACATGTAGTCCATTGAGATGGATTCCCAGGGCCTGTAGGGAATTAAAAGAGGGGCGTAAAGTCCTTGTTTTTAATGGATAGCTTGGCAATGGAGCAAGTAATGTAGGATTTGATATAATTACTAACATCATGTTGAAGCTTCAACCAATAGAAACACTTATATAGTACTACCAATTCCTTCTCCATGCCAAAGTGTCTTGCCACCCAATTGTAGTGTGATTCCCAAATCAACTTGTCACACTCACTTGAAGGAACACATACATGACCCAGATATCATAACAATCCATCCTAAAGATGAAATTCAGTAATGGTCATTCTTGTTCCCGAAATTTGATAGGTCATAGTAAGGTTAGGATCACTCTTTTATGCAGGAGCATCGTCATCAACATTCAATGAAGAAAGTGGAGGAAAACTCAACATCTAGCGTGCACGTTCAAAAAAATTGGATCACAAGGGGAGCACATCATTTACTATTTTGAAAGCATTGCAATTAATGAGATTTTAATGGTTTGAGGCAAGTGTCATTGTATGAGATCGTAGGAGATTGTAATTTATTTAATAAGTTGTAGGATTGTATAGATATTGAGCATCGACTCATATATCGATTGTAAATTCCATTTATTGTAATAAGGCTTAGTTGTAGAATGCTTGATTATGATGTGAAATCACTAGCATAGTCGGAAGGAAGGCTTGAGAATCCCATCTGTGTATAAATGTATGTAGTATATGCCCAAATGGGCCGCTCAAGAATATTGTAATTAGATTCTACCGAAGTTTATATGTTAATTTGCTGAGAGCTGTTGTAGAGAGTTTTTATTGAGAACTTTGTAAATTCTTTGTTGAAGGAATATAATGCAGGAGGAGTACTCTCAAATTTTGATTTTGCATATCCATGAGTTTATTGGGTAACATTACGCTTTTTGTTTTCTATGTTTTATATTATTTTGTGTGCATTTCATGGTTATTTGAATGAACCTGTAGTGTTCTATAAGTTTCAATTGTTTCTGTTTTGAAGCATTGGTGCAAGGATTGCACAGTAGCCACGCAAAGAGTGCAAAGGAAGAGTTGTTTTTAGACTCAGTAGCTTAGGAGAGATACCATGAAACTGTAAAGTGTGAGTGAAATTAGTGCGCATATACTGAGTGGATTATAAAATCTTGAGAAGTCTCTTGCAAGGTGTTCACAGGGTTAACACTTAGCCAAGTTGATGCAACCCCCCTCCCCTTCAGGGTTCTGTGACCTCCCAGTATCTATATCGTTCTCTCACGTCGAGATGGAACAAATCTATGGTCCCTGTTGGAACCTTAAATCTCTTCAAATCCATATGTCCTCTCACAAAAATATTCTTGCGTGACTAAGCACCCAAGCGCAGACTTCTACTCCACGCGATCACGGGTTGTGACTGCTTGCCTACAAAAAAGGCCTACAAAAAAGGCACGTATCGATATCGTGTGTCAGGACTTTGCGAGTGAGTTGATCTTGACTCCTTGACTCTTGAAACTTTGACAAGAGCTTAACGATTGTTATCCCCTTTCCCTATCTCCTCTCCTATGACCATTCTCCATGACCTGGGATCTTCCTGTAAGCATGTCGGGACTTCGTGTTTCGCGATATTGAAACTCGACCCCAACGCTTACCCTTCAAATGCTCGATCCCCAAACTTCTGATGTTTCCTTCACCTAGATCAACAATCATGGTTCTCTCTTGATTCAACGGTTCATATCATATCATAATTTCAGACCTCGTGAGTCCTCGACTCTACTCCTTTGACCTTCTCTAGTAGTGAGTCAGCGAAATGATGAACTCTCGCCACTCATACCTCCAAAATGGATGGTCCTGATGGCATTGGAATGATCAATGGCTGTGACCTATCCCCCCCTTTGATTCTTCATCCATGCAAGTCAGCGAAATGTTATCCCTTCACCACATGCCCTCCTTGACAACGGACGGTCCCGATGATTTCAGAATGATCAACGATTGTAATTGTTTCATGAGTTCACGTTTCGCGAAATCTCACAAATGTCTCTTTAACTCCTTCAATTTTCGAGTCAGCGAAACATTGGGCGCTCGCCACACATCCTTTTCGATGGACGGTTTCAATGGTTTTAGAACTTCTCCCACTCAACTTCCTCCAAATCCAACGATTGTTGGTTCACATGCCATATCTAATGGTTCATATATGTTTTCCTCCTACGCTTACTTCTCGCTACCTGGACATGGGTTAGATGGTCCAGATCTTCTCTATGGATGATTGTTGGCCCTTGACCAACTTTTGGGAGTTTCTTGGTCACGTTGACCTATTGTGAGACTTCGACAGCCTATCAAAGGAACAGTGCAAGACAAAGAAGATATCATGGGATCTTGGCCCCCTTTTTGGGTTTTTGGGAATATGTAACGGGAATGGGATGTCGTCCCATGGGTTTACTTATGTTTAGGCCTATTTTGTATGTATAAATAGAAGGATATACAATGTAAGAAGAGGGTAGAGAATAGTACATCTATGTGATGTGAATGTATGATAAGTGCGAGTAGAGTCTGTAAGTGATTTCTACATGACTGTAAGAGACATGTAGAGTTAAGTGAAGATCCTTGTAGCAGATCATGGAGAGCTTAGGTGTTGTAATGCAAGGAAGAAGGATCTAACGAGCTGCGTAGATATTTTGTCTTGTGTGGAGTAGGGTTTTTGAAGGCTTTGTGATTGTAACTGATTGACTAAAGACAATAAAGAAGAAGAGTTGGTGGACATAGCCCCAGGGTGGGGGTGAACCACGTAAACACTGTGTTATGTTCTTTGTGATTTGTCTTGATGTGCTCACATGTTATTTTCTAAGTACTTTGATAGGTTTAGATAGACCTACTTCTTATTTATGCTTATGATATGTGTGACTATTATATCTAATTCATATGAATATTCTTAGTGCTTGATGTGCTAATTCTGATCCATTTGTATATGCTAAGTGCTTAAATTTTGTATATTGGTGTGAATGTTGCAAAGCTTTGTGTTAACGAGGAAGTGAATAGTGAATTTATATTGAGGAAATGACGGTGCTAAGTGCTCTATTTAGTTTTATAATCACATATCTGTGTCCCAGCTAAGGTTACAGACACCTGAGTCTTGCAACCACCCCTGCATCTACCTCGGGTGAGACTTCATCTTCTTCACAGGTGTTGCCGAAAGGGATGGTAGTTAGGGCTTTGTTGGTGCGTTGTTGTAGCATTGAACCCTGGGTATGCCCATGTGCCAACAAATGGTTCAATTGCCGGGACCTAAAAATATGATTGTTGGGAACTCAGGGAGAAGAAGCTTTGTGCAATAGAGTTGTGCCCTGGTGTGCAGTATTCTAATTGATTTATAAAGCTATGTGCTAATGAAAGAAGGTTAGATATGAAACAAAGAAGCTCGATATGAAGAAAATAAGATCAGATCTGAAAGAAAGAAGCAAGATCTGAATGCTTGGTGCTCTAAGAAAGATAAAAGTAAGAATTTCTGATTAAAAGAGGTAAGATCTGCAAACTTTGTGCTCTGATAAAGGTGAAAATAGCGAAACATTTTTTATCTGGAAGCTTTGTGCTCTGTAGAAGTAATATAAGTAGAAATTTTTTGTTTCTAGAGTATGGATCTAGGTATGATTGATAGGATCTGTCCTAGCTTGAAAACTAGGGCATTAATAGATGAAACAAGATTTGATATGAGTAGATCTTATAAGACCAGTGAAAGATATCTTATACCAATGCATAGAAAGAATGTTTGGACTAACAAATGGATGCAGGAGCCTAGAAAGAATTTATTTCAGGTTAGCTCCTATGATCCTAGTGCACAGTACAAAAGAAGAGGGGGATCGTTTAAAATAAAGAGAGGATTAACTCTCTGTTATAGTTGCAGAAAACCAAGACATTTGGCTAAGGAATGCCCTGGTAGAAGACCTAGTTTCCTCTGTTGTAAATCTCCAGACCATGAAGTATTGGATTTCCCTAGAATGATTGCTAAGCTTGAAAATATAAACATAAGACAAGAAAACCCTAAGGCGGATCAATAAACTAATGCTATAACAGAACCCTAGAAAGAATCAGAGAAGGTATTACTACAGATGAAAGAAAACTTGGATGATGATCGACATGTTAGACTATCAGAAACCTTTAAAGACAAAGTGTGCCTTGAAGCAAGAATAGGGGACTTAGACATTGAATTTTTTCTAGATGAGGAAACACAAGTGAATATCATGACATATAGGACTTGGGAAGCTATAGGAAGACCTGCTATGATCCCTTCACTAGGAGGAATAGGGCTATTTAGAGGAAAAATGGTAAACTTGTGTGGGAGGCTCGCTCAGATACCTATGACTATCAATGGAACTTCGACGGAGGATGATTTTGAGATTATTAAATTTTTTGAAGACCACACCCCATTTACCATGTTAATAGGAAAACATTGGATTGATAGAGATCAAGACAGACGAAAAGAAGAAGAAGTCTTGGAGCAGAAGAAACAAGAGTTAAAATATTTCATGACTAGAAGGATCACATATTTGATTGAGGAATAGGAGAACAGATTGAATTTATTTGACACTAGAGAACCTGATGTCGAAGCTACAAGAACACTAGAATACCCACAGAAGGTTGAAGTACCTATCTCGGATAAATAAGAGGTATTACCCCTAAGTCCTAGGAAATAATCTCAACAATGCACGGTGACTATGTTAAAAGAAGATAAGAATTAGAATGGAAAATGAACTACCGAGATGAAGCTCATTGGAAAGAAGCCTGGGACGTAGAGTAATAAGAGAGCTAAGTTGTAGAAGGTTCTAGAAGGAACCTCACAAACGGAAAATTTGTAGAATTGGATCTTCGTTGGGATATCAGAACAACGACACATGGCACTTCGCCATGACGAAGCAATATAGTTGTTGGGGCCGATATATCCGTTCAACTCCCACTTCGAATGGGAAGAAAATAAATAAAGGTTCGTCATCAGACCATTGGGCCATGCCATAATGGATCGAACATGAGTTAATGGAGGCTCATACCTATTGCAAGCGAACCATTGTCGAGTTTCCTACTTATCCCGTCGTGCCATGCATGGAGAACACTTTTGCTAATTGAGAATTTGAATTCCGAAGACTAAGTCGATTTTATACAATGATCATTGTGCTATCACTCTCTATCTCATTACCATGTCTAAGTTGTTCCCTGAACCCACGTCTTGTTCACCCCGAGTGCGTATGTTGGAAGCATTGAGCGCTACAGAGAAAGATGTTGGGGAATTTTTGATTGACTTGATGACTGAAAGAGTCATGTCAGAGACAAGAGTGTCTACAGGTGTACAAGCATCTTCGACGAGAGGACTGTTGGCGTCTCCATACACAACTCACAGAGCTGGACCATCCCATGAAAGGAGAACTAAGCACAAGGATGACTTAGTGAATGCTAAGCTAATTCTGAGCATTATACTTCCCTATATACCACCTCTGAGTGGTGCAATAAACCGAGACAGTGTGCCCAGAGAATTTGAATATGAATTGGTGACTACGTACCTCCAGAAGGGGATACGTGCAGACCAAGATAAGATCATAGAATTAAAGTTTAGAGACTTCAACCTCGATTATAGGAAGGTGTACAACATGCTTGTCCCACACAAATATCTGACCAGAACCAAGGGAAAGAACTTGAAGATAGTACCCTAGTCATGGACCATGAACCTCGCGCAGTCCACTCTGCTCAACGTTATGAATATCCCACACTTCGGAACGCACTAAGAAGTGAATGCATGCATCAAGCTATTGTTGTCCTGCTACCATAGAGGATATTTGTGGTTGAATTGTTGTATCACAGTGAATTCGATGTTGATTAATCATATCATTGGGTTGAGTATGCAAGGCCCTGACCCACATGATTTCTATCCTAGGAAGACCATGAATTGCGCTCTTACGCAGAAGATTAAAGATACCTACAAAGATGTCGAGAAGGGAATGTGAGGTTAAAAGGTAGCCTATATATAGAGCAGTGCAGTGCGCCTAGACTATCAATTGATCATAGGGAATTTAGTTCGCAAGAACCAACCGACCCAAGTGACTTGATTTGTAGTGGACCTCACAGGGAAGTGCGTGGAGGGCCTACAAATGAATTGGGTGAAATACCTTGTAAACCCGCTAGAATTGGACTGCAGAGAAGCACAATATTAAGGATATGAGTTCCACTTCAGTTGGCTTCTCATCTTGATCTCTTTTATCGCATGGGAGATGTCAGAAGTTGCGACCTTTTGGGACATCGAGCCATTTGAACCTATGGCCGTGAAGTTCAGTACACTTTGGTACTTGAACGACATGAACAAGAAGTGGAAATCAAATGCTATCTTCCATACTTATTACAACCAGTTGAAGGTATCCATCCAGTTTGCGCCTCGTATAACCCTGAACACTCTCCATAGGTTCAGGGCCTTGATGAAATTCAACGCTGACTGCCATTTTATCTATATCACAGTGCACATTGATGAGCATAAACAACAACTGCAATCATATTACAAGTTGACGGAGGATGACTTGGAAGAGATTACCAAGGAATGGTTGGCGAACCTCCTTGTTCCAATGAACCCTGTGGAGATGTTCAATGTTGACAGTCCAAAAACTGTGATGGATGTACCCAGACCTAGCAAGATAAAGAAGATCGAAGAGGCCCATGATTTATACAGCGCATCCATGAAGACCGCTTCCATCTCAGTAGAGAAAGGAGGATATGGCGGAGAGATAGATGGCACAGAAGTTGAACAAAGGAAAGGAGAGGTTACATTGCCTAGAGATGAGGAGGACCCCTCGAAGAAAAGGAAGGTTTCCCCTCCGAAACCTTCTTCAAGGAAGAAAATGAAAGCAACCAGGACCAAATTTGAGACCACCCTCACCTCAGACGACTTTGAATTCATCGTCATAGCACTGAACAATGCTTCACTGGAGATCACAGAGAAGAAAGAATCTAAGCAGGAGGAGGTGTTAAGTTGAATTAAGGATGAGATCCAAGGGGTGCAACAGGCAGTACAGCCCAACCACGCAGTTTCCATTGTGCCTCTATTATCAAGAACATCATAACTAGGTGATGAGCCATCTCAACTACATCTCATTGATGATGCAGTCGAAGCTTGCCTTGGACGAGCTCAGGAAGAGACAACACAAGCCACCCAGGCTTTAGCACAAGTTCAGAAAGACCTTGAGGAGAAACACATTTCTGCAGAATGGGAAAATCTTGCTCTGCAAGTGCAATGGGATGAATAAAAATCACAGTTACTGCAAAGCAAGGAAAAATTGCTCGTCAAGCAACTCAAAGTTAAGGAAATGGTTCATAGATCACTTCTCTCTATGAAATTCATCAAAGTAAAGGTCGAAGAGAGAATTCCACAGCAGGTGGTGCAACTTGAAGAAGTAATCCAAAAGCTCTAATAACGCATAGTAGACTTGGAGCTCCACATTGTGCCCAAGACCCCTCAAGGCGTAAGAGACTACTGAGAAGCAACTTCCCACAGTGCCATTGATATATTATAAAAATTTTCCTTGGAGTGCAAGAAGTTGAGTAGCCGAAGCGCCCAAACATACGAGAAACTCACTAAGAACCTAGAGTTACAGACACTAGAGTTGCATCTCTAGGAAGTGAAGAAACATGCAGATACACTACAGGCATAGCTGAAGGCCCTGTCGGCTATAGAACGAATGAAGAGGTCACAAGAACAACGCACAACTCAGTAGGAGATCCATATGCTTTAAAGAAAAGTGATGGAAGTAACTCAACAGATTCAACCTGTGCAAGATAAGGTATGCCAATTGTTTACAGAAGTTGAAATCCAAGGATCAGAGTTAGAACAGGTCGTCACTATAATAGAAAAATGCCTAGAAGGGCCAGTGAACAACACAATAATCCATGAATTCACCGAACAAGAGGCCATAGCAAAGCAGCAAGTCGAAGAAGCTCGGGCCAAGATCAAGGCATTCGAAGCCGAATTGATCATACCAAAGTGACTCAACATGAGTCACAAGTGAGTGTTGGGGGCCTGTTGGCCCTTGACCAAGTTTTGGGAGTTTCTTGGTCATGTTGACCTATTTTGAGACTTCGAAATCCTGTTGAAGGAGGAGCACAAAATGAAGCGGAGATCATAGGATCTCGGCCCCCTTTTGGGCCCCTTTTTGGGTTTTTGGGAATATGTAACAGGAATGGAATGTCGACCCATGGGTTTACCCATGTTTAGGCCTATTTTGTATGTATAAATAGAAGGATAGGCAATGTAATAAGATGGTAGAGAATAGTGCTTCTATGTGATGTGAATGTGTGCTAAGTGTGAGTAGAGTCTATAAGTGATTTGTGCATGACTGTAAGAGACTTGCAGAGCTAAGTGCAGATCCTTGTAGAGGATTGTGGAGAGCTTAGTTGTTGCAACACAAGGAAGAAGGATCTAATGAGCTGCACATATCTTCTATCCTGTGTAGAGTAGGGGTTTTGAAGGCTTTGTGCTTGTAATCGATTGACTAAAGACAATAAATAAGAAGAGTTGGTGGACATAGCCCCAGGGTGGGGGTGAACCACGTAAACATTGTGTTATGTGCTTTGTGCTTTGTCTTGGTGTATTCACATGTTATTTGCTAAGTGCTTTGATAGGTTTAGATAGACCTACTTCTGCTTTGTACTTATGAAATGTGTGATTATTATATCTGATCCATATGAATATTCTTAGTGTTTGATGTGCTCATTCTAATCCATTTATATATGCTAAGTGCTTAAATGTTTTATATTAGTGTGAATGTTGCAAAGCTCTTTGTTAATGACGAAGTGAATAGTGATTGTATATTGAGGAACCAATAATGGTAAGTGCTCTATTTAGTTGTATAATCACAGATTTGTGTCCCAACTAAGGTTGCAGATACTTGAGTCTTGCAACCACCCCTACCTCTTCCTCGAGTGATAATTCATCTGCTTTGTAGGTGATGCCGAAAGGGATAGTAGTTAGGGATTTTTTGGTGCACTGTTGTAGCGTTGAACCCTGGGTCTACCCCTGTGCCAACAATGATCTACGACCACTATTCTCTCTCTCCTGAACTTCCATCTTCTCCCAGACTTAGATAATTTCTCAGGGTTCAAAGACTCGACCTTCATCCCTCTTGCGAATCCAACTCCTAGATCTTGCTAACGATTGTAGAAAGTGCTACCCCTTTTAAGCTTCTAATATCTCTCTGCCTTAGAAGATTTATCCACTTTCAAAGGTTCCAAACCTTTGTTCTTTCAATGAATCCGTCTTTGGGATCTCGTCAACACTCGTGAATAAGTGTCATCTCTTTTGAGATTATATCCTTGAAAGGATTCTGATCTCCCACGCACGCCTTCCATCCTCAGGATTTCGAATAACTTAGTTCAAAGTATTTTCTTGAAAAGAAAAGGCTTCTCACCAACCTAGCATTTTTCTGCACTGGTTCTTTGAAGCTTGCTAGCTTCTTGACGCTATGCACACCTTGCACTTGGTATGAGTTTATCCGATTCTCCCTAAACTTCTCCGAGGAAATCCAAGACTCAGTTGATGCACTCCTTACATTCGCGATGAACACCTTGCATAGAAGTATCATAAGAGAAACGATTGAAATTCAACCAGTTTCGTTACAAACTCATACATTTAATATCTTGAACACTCATACATGAAATAAATTGTAACCAATCATACACACAAAATAACATTCATTCAATCACACTTGAGATGAACACAGTCCAAGGATTTAGGACAATTTCTGTCTATTCTATTCATTCATGAAAACAAAATACATAGTGTTTCTGCTTCTCTACTCTGTCTACTCTACTATGTCTATATCTACTCTGTCTTCTCTCATTCATTCTTCCCCTCTATTACAATGTAAAAATCCACTATCTAAGGACCTGCTCCATGAGGTCTCTCATCTTGTCTTAAATCTATCATTTCAAATTCAAACTATTACCTACTCTGTCCTATTACAATAACTACTAGTTATTGTGACATAGAGTCGGCACTCCATATCTGTAGTTTCTTGCAGTACTTTTAAGACTTTACAAACAAGTTACAATTTTAAAATGTTGTTACAAAAATATCTCAACAACTCATTAAATTCTAAGTTAAATGCTTGATTTGAAATACTTTCATTACTGCGATGTCCTCCGTTTGCCTCCACGTGTGTGTTGTGGACCTTGAAGGCGATGCTCCTACATTATAATCCTCTAGTTAAATTTTTTCATGGACTCCTGTCCATGATCTTCTGCATTGTCTTTACATGCTTCAAAATATTAGGTTTTGTGACCCAACTTGCATATTCCATTGGATGACCTTTCTACTTCACTAAGTATTTAGGATATGTCTTTCTCCTGGTTTTCTTTCCATCCCTCTGCTCAATGATTTTATTCATCTGAGGTTTTTCTACGGTGGGAAATTTCTCTTCCTATGGAATTTCTTTCTGATCATCTAATTCTCCTTCTTCATTTCTCCTGTAAGGGTAGAGGTCTGCAACATTGAATATCGGTGATATCCCAACATTGTTTGGCAACTCAACCTCATAAGCATTGGCTGTGAATTTTATGAGAATTCTGCATGCTCCTATTTTCTTCATCTTTAATTTGTTATATGTTCCCCTTGGAAACCTCTCTTTTCTCAAATGAGATAAAACTTCATCCTCAACTTCAAATTGAACTTCTCTTCTCTTTTGATCAACTCTATTCTTGTATTTATGACTACTATCATGTAGCTTCTCTCTGACTCTGTCATGGAGTTTTTGCATTTTTGTTGCAAAATCCTCTGCTCCAACACTTCTGAACTCATCTTGATTTAAATCTCTCAGCTCTGTAATCCCTCTTGGTTGTATGCCATACACAATTTGAAATGGACTTTTTCATCTTGAACTCATCTTCTGAACTCATCTTGATTTAAATCTCTCAACTCTGTAATCCCTCTTGGTTGTATGCCATACACAATTTGAAATGGACTTTTTCTTGTGCTCTTGTTCACTGAATTGTTGAATGAAAATTCTTCCTGTGCCAGAATCTGATCCCATTGTCGACCTTCCTCGGTGACTAAACTTCTCAACAAGTTTTCGAGACTCATGTTTACTACTTCAATCTGTCCATCTGTTTGAGGGTGATATTCTTAACTAAAGGATAAGTTCGTCCCCAACCTCTTCCATGGAGTCCTCCAAAAGTGTCCTACAAATTTGGTGTCCCTGTCTGAAACTATGCTCCTTGGCAATCCATGTAGTCTTACTACTTCTCTGAAAATAAATTGGCGATGTGTGTGGCATCGCTTGTCTTCTGGCATGGTATGAATTGTTCCATTTTTTAGAATCTATCTACCACAACAAATATGGAATCGATTCATTTTTGAGTTCTAGGCAATCTCAAAACAAAATCCATACTGATTGCATCCCACGGCCTCTCTGGAATTGGTAATGGCTGATACAAACTGGTGTTTTGTTTCCTTCCTTCTGCATACTAACAAATTTTTCATTTGTTCACACACGTTTTCACTTCTTCTCTCATGCTTAGCCAATAGTACGAATTACTCAGCTGTGAAAATGTCTTATCGTGACCAAAATGTCCAGCTAAACCTCCATTGTTTTTTTCCTTCAGCAGGTTGTCTCTCATTGAACACTTAGGCATGCACAATTGGTTTCCCCTGAACAGTAATCCATCCTAAATCAAATATTCAGTCCATGGTCTTCTGTCTCCCAATAAAGGATTCTTGCATGCTTCATAATCTTCATTGAAATCTGCATCTTCTTTATACATATCCTTGAGGTGTTCGAACCCCAAAGTCTCCATCTGGAATTCTTATACAATCAAACTCCTTATGCTCAAAGCATCTGCAACTTTGTTAGCAGTTCCAGCAATGTGTTTAATA
This sequence comes from Picea mariana, assembly GCA_032191745.1. Lineage (NCBI taxonomy): Eukaryota > Viridiplantae > Streptophyta > Pinopsida > Pinales > Pinaceae > Picea > Picea mariana. The sequence continues at coordinate 31,505 of JASDQU010503535.1, read as the reverse complement.
ACAAAAGTAAAATTCTGCATAAATTCTACCCATTTTGCATGTTTTCGATTCAACTTTTTTTTCCTAGTAATAAATTACAAAGCTTGATTATCACTGTACAAGACAAATTCTTTAGGAATTAGATAGTTCCTACATTTTTTCAAAGCTTGAATCACTGCATAAAATTCCTTGTCATACGAGGTTTATTTTTTCTTGGCATCATTCAGTTTTTCACTGAAATAAGCAACTGGTCTATTATCTTGACTCAAGACTTCTCCAATAGCTAATCTACTTGCATCACATCTCACCTGAAATGTTTTTCCAAAATCAGGTAAGACTAGAATTGGTTGCTCTGTGATTTTCTCCTTCAACACTTTGAAACTTTTTTCAGCTTCCTCTGTCCAATTGAAGGACTTGTGTTTCTTCTCCACAGTGTCTAGCATGGGTGCACATATGCCACTGAAATTTCTAATAAATTTACTATAAAAAATTGCTAACCCATGAAAACTTCTTACCTCAAATATGTTTCTCGGTGATGGTCATTCCCTAATCGCTCTCACTTTTTCTGGGTCCATCCTCAATTCGTTTGAAGAGATCACGAAACCAAAATATATGAGCTCCTTATTCATAAAAGAACTCTTCTCCAGATTATCAACAATTTCTCTTCCTGCAACCTTTCCATCACTGATGTCATATGCCTTAAGTATTGTTCCTTTATCTTACTGAAGACTAGTATGTCATCCAGATATACTATGACAGATTTTCCTATGAATTTTTTCAACACTTCATTCATTAATCTCATAAATGTTCTTGCCGCATTTGTCATTCCAAATGGCATGACCAACCATTCAAAAAATCCTTCATTTGTCTTGAATGATGTTTTCCATTCATATCCCTCTCTCATTATTGTTTGATGATACCCTATCTTCAAGTCTATCTTGGAAAAATAGCTTTCTCCACTCAAACAGTCCATCACATCATCCATCCTCGGTAAATCAAATATGTACCTAATGGTTATCGTGTTTATGGCTCGATAATGTATACACATTCTCCATCCTCCATCTTTCTTTGGACTTAACATAGTCGGTACTGCGCATGGGCTTAGGCTTTCTCTGACTATCCCTTTATCCAACAACTCCTAGACTTGATTTTTGACTTCCTCATTCTCTCTAGGTGTCAAGCTATAAGCTTCTTTGTTTGGTAAACTAGCTCCTAGAATAAGGTCAATATGATGGCTTATACTCCTGATGGGTGGCAATGAGTGTGGTAACTCATCCACAACTATATCAACAAAGTTTTCTAACAGTTCCTAGATTTCTACAGGAAAATATTCTACAAAAGTATTCTTAAGGATAACTCTAGGCTTCCTCATTACAGCAAATTGCATTTCCTTCTCCTTCTTGACTCCATTCAAGAGCTCCTTCCCGCTCATGAGAAGTATGCTTGAACTAGATTCTAGATTTTGCTCCTTGTCTTCTATGGGTAACAACATATGTGTCCTACCATTATTTTCTATGGTATAGGTATTCTTTCTTCCATCATGAATAACGTTTCGGTCATACTACCATGACCTCCCCAATAAAATATGACAAACATCCATAGGAATTACATCACATAATATTTCATCTTTGTAACCTCTTATTTTAAATTCAACTTGCCATTGTTGACTTACCATGACTTGATGTCCTTTCTACAACCATGATACCTTGTATGGATTTGGATGTGCAGTTGTCTTTAGCTCCATCTTTTCCACCATCTCTGTGGATACTAGATTGTCAGTGCTTCCATTGTCTATGATTACCTTGTATGTCTTTCGACTTGCAAGCAGTTCTGAATAGGTTTGTTCACTGAACTGGTTCCTCTGGTTCATTTTATGGTTTAAGAAGAAATTTCCTCATCATGAGGTTCCTTCCTCCTTCTGCAGCTTCTACTTCCACATGCTTTTGTGCTTCGGTAATGTGTTCTTCTCCACCTTCTCCTTCTTTTTTTCTGTCAGGACATTCACAAGATTTGTGTCCTTCTTTTCCACATGTATAACATTTAACCATGCCTCCTCTCGCTCTCCCTCTTCCTCTACCTCTGGAAAAATAACTTCTCCCCCCATATTATCCTTCTTTAGAAATTCCACCCTTCTCATGGTGACTATGCGGTTTGTCAGCTTTAGGCTTCAGCTTCTTGAACTTCTCTCTACTGGTTCCCTTGCCTCTGCTTGAATTTTCACCTCTGCCTCATTGGCTTTGCTTCCTAGAAAATAGTTCTTCAGCTTTCAAGGCTACTTGATAAGCATCCTCGACTGTACTAACCGACATCATGCTAATCTCCTCTTGGATTTTATATCTTAGCCCATTGATATATCTGGTTGTCTTCTCATACTCATTTTCTTTTTTTCCAACCCTAATGTTCAGTTGGTAAAATTCCTCAGTGTACTCCTTCACTAATAAACCCCTCTGTTTCAGGTTCTACAACCTTCTTTAAATATTCATTTGGTAATCCTTCGGGATAAATTTGGCTTTCAACTTAGCTACCATCCTATCCTAGTTTTTAATTTTTTTCTTACCATTTCTCCTGTTTTCGGCTTGTAGTTCATCCCACCATAACATTGCATGACCTTTCATTCTAGTCACTGCATGCTTAACCATCTTTTCTTATTCGATATATTTGTAATCGAAGTATTTTTCCATAGCATGTACCCAATCTAACAATTCTTCAACTTCCAAATTGCCTTCATACATAGGTACCTCTATTCTGGCTCTGGCTCCTATCTCTAAAAAAACTTTTATCAAGTGGTCTTATGTAGCATCCTCTGCTACATTTTCCTCACCCTCTTCTTCTTCTTCACTCTCAAATTTCCTAACATCACCAGTGTTTGGTGCTCTCCTCTGTGTTGTTTCCATGGCGTCTAATCTCATTCGGAGTCACCTCATTTCTTCTTCCATCTCTGCATTCTCTCTACGTCTTCTAGGTGGCATGATTCCACTGCATCACCTACAAATAGAAATCGATGTTTTTCTTTGATACCACATTTGATACCAACTTTCCTCCTTTCTCCCTTTGTTTTTTGTCTCTGCAAACAAACTCAAAATCAGCTCTGATACCACCTGATGGTGTGTATCAAAGTATTTTATTTATCTAATCTTTTCTACTGAAATTTAAAATATGTGCTCTGATACCACTTGATGCATTCCCCCTCCCCTTTGGGGTTCTGTAGCCTCCCGGTCTCTGGATCATTCTCTCTCCTTGAGCTAGAACAACTCTCTGGTCCCTGTTGGAACCTTCTCTCTCTTCAAATCCACAGGTCCTCTCGCAAAACTCTACTTGCGTGACTAAGCACCTAAGCATGAAATTATACTCCACATGGTCACGGGCTATGACTGCTTGCCTACATAAAAGGTGCATCACAATTTCGCTTGTCAGGACTTTGTGAGTGAGTTGATCCTAACTCCTCGACTCCCAAAACTCTGAAAAAAGTTTAACATTTTTTAGCCCCTTTCCCTATCTCCTCTCATGTGACCATTCACCATCACCTGGTCTCTTCCTGTGAGCACGTCAGGACTTTGTGTTTCGTGAGTTTGAAGCTCAACCCCAACTCTTACCCTTCGAATGCCCAATCCCCGAACCTCCAATGTTTCCTTCACCCAGATTGATGGTCATGGTTCTCTTGTGATTCAATGGTTTAGATCATATCATGAGTTCAGACCTCATGCATCCTCGACTCTTCTCCTTTGACCTTCTGTAGTAGCGATTCAATGAGATGATGAACTCTTTCCATGTGTCCCTCCAAAATGGACGGTCCCAATGACATCAAAATGATCAATGGCTATGACCTATCCCCACCTTTGATTCTTCATCCATCCAAGTTAGCGAAATGTTGGCCCTTCGCCACATGCCCTCCTTGACAACGAACGGTCTCGATGATTTTGGAACGATCAATGGTTATAATCTTTTCACAAGTTCATGTTTCGTAAAATCTCATGAATGTCTCTTTGACTCCTTTAAGTTGTGAGTCAGTGAAACGTTGGGCACTCACCATGCGTCCTTTTCAATCGATGGTTCTGACGGTGTTAGAACTTCTCCCATGTAACTTCCTCCAAATCCAATGATTGTTGGTTCACATGCCAGATCTAACAGTTCATAGCTGTTTTCCTCCTATGATTACTTCTTGCTGCCTGGACATGGGTTCGACGATCCAGATCTTCTGTGCGGCTCATCTAAAGCCACTGTGCCCTCTCTCCTGAACTTTTGAATTCTCCTAGACTTAGAATATTTGTCAAGGTTCAAAGACTCGATCTTCATCCCTCTTGCAAATCCAACTCCTGGATCTCACTAACACTTGTAGAAAGTGCTACCCCTTCTGAGCTTCTAATATCTCTCTGCCTTGGAAGATTTATCCACTTTCAAAGGTTCCAAACCTTTTTTCTCCCGATGAATCCATATTTGGGATCTCGTCAACACTCATGAAGAAGTGCCATATCTTTTGAGATTCTATCCTTGCAAGGATTTCAATCTCTAGTGCACGCCTTACATCCTTGACATTTCGAATAACTTAGTTCGAAGGATTTTCTTGAAAAGAAAAGGATTCTCTCCCACCTGGCATTTTTTTGTGCTAGTTCTTTAAAGATTGTTGGCTTCTTGACGTTGTTCACACCTTGCACGTGGTTTAAGTTTCTCTGATTCTCCCTGAACTTCTCTGAGTCAATCCAAGACTTAGTCGACGCACTCCTTACATTCAAGATGCACACCTTGCATACAAGTATCAGAAGAGAAATGATTGAAACTCAACCAATTTCATCACGAACTCATACAATTATTATCTCAAACACTCATACATGAAATGAATTGTAACCAATCATACACACAAAATAACATTCATTCAATCACACTTGAGATGAACACAGTCCAAGGATTTAGGATAGTTTTTGTCTATTCTATTCATTTATGAAAACAAAATACATAGTGTTTCTTCTTCTCTACTCTGTCTATATCTACTATGTCTTATGTCATTCATTGTTCCCCTCTATTACAACGTAAAAGTCAACTATCTAAGGATTAGCTCCACGAGCTCTCTCATCCTGTCTGAAATATATCAATTCAAATTCAAACTATTACCTACTCTATCCTATTACAATAACTACTAGTTATTTCCATATAGAGTCAACACTCCATATCTATAGTTTCTTGCAATCCTTTTAAGACTTTACAAACAAATTACAATTTTAAAATGTTGTTACAAAAATATCTCAACAACTCATTAAATTCTGAGTTAAATGCTCGATTTGAAATCATGTCATTGTTGAGATGTCCTTTGTTTTCCTCCACATATGTGTTGTTGACCTTGTAGGTGATGATCCTTCATCACAAGTATTGAAAGAGTCTCAAAGAAGATGAGCACAAGGAGTGCGTAGGAGGATTTTTCCTAAAAATCTTCATGTTTTGATTTTTTAGTGAAGCGCAAGGTGTGCATCGAAAGTATGAATCACTTCGAGTGTTAAAGCTCAGGAGAAATAGCAACCATAAGTATTTGGAGGAAATATCCCTTTCAATTTCAAGGTCAAGTAGATGAGATCCACTTGAGGAGGAGTTAGACCTTTCCTAGCCATAATATCTAGGAAAGTAGCATGGGTGTTAACCCCTGAAGTATTTCGGACTTCATATATTCAGAGGTTTTCGACTAAGTTTCGTGGAGGAAACATATTTCTCGAAGTCCCGAGATTCAAAGAAGATCTGGATCGTCTATCAGTGAAGACACGTGTCCACAGATCCAGTAGAGTTCGGAAGTCTAGTTATCTAGAATAGTTGAAGTGTAGTTGTAGAGGTGTGTGGAATTCCCAAAGTTTCAAATCCCATAATGAATCCTAACCATTGGTTAAAAAGGGCCATGTGTCAACAGATAGTGGAGTCCAAAGATCTGGTACTCAAGAGGAAATTGAGTGTGAGGTTGCTTGGGTTGAGAACTCCCGAAGGCCCAAAGTCTGGAGCCCATCTCGACCATCCATTTGCAAGAACACGTGGACCGTTGATTGAATCTCCCATATATTTAGAGTTCATGAATTCAGGAGAAAGTACAAGTTGAGTTGTGGAAGGCTCTGAAGCCCAGATTGCGAAGTAAATACATACCATCCATTGAAAGTGGATGACTTTCATCCAATCTATGAATCTATAGGTTCACATATTCAGGGTTCGGTTGATTTTCATAGTTGTTGGGTCATGACTCTCGGAGTCCAGAGTCTCGAAACCCCTATGTACCATCGATTGTGACACGTAATGAGGACCATTGATTATTGTAGTTATTTGGCCATCCACGTGTTCATCATTTGGGAGGAATGTCCCATGTTATTGTTGGAACTCCCAAATCATAGAGTTCTGAAGTGTCATAGTCCCTACCATTCAAGGTTATTATCCCACAGAATTGGCCTAAGGTCACGTGGATTTCTCCACGTGGGTAAATATACCCTTGAGAAATTGAATTTTGCGTGCAGAGTAAGGGGAAAAGGCCCGTGGAGAAGGAATTTGAGGGTTCAGTAGAAGCCTGAAGAGACAATTCATCTCCCTACTATGAACAATCCTTGACCAGGAGGTCATGCCATCCCTAGGAGGTGGTGGGGTTTTACGTCAAGTGGTATTAGAGAATCATTTTTTTTGTAGACAACAAGGAAATAAAGGAAGGAGAATTTTCTGATATCATTAAGTGGTATTGAGAAAGGAAATTAATCTTTTTGTAAAAGAAGGCTTTGAATCATGCCGTGAAGAAGACATAGAGATAGACCAGTGGTCTATGCAACCATCAAAGAGGATATGAGACAACTTCGTGCAAGGTTACATTCCATGGAGATATCATAGAGAAGAGCACCTGGTGTGGGTGATGTCAGTGAATATGAAAATGAAGATGTTGAAGATGAAGAAGTTGCAGGAGAAAAAATAGCAAAGGAGCGACTGCTAAGAGTTGTTGACAAGTTGGGAACTAGAGCGAAGATAAAGTTCCCAATGTATGAAGGTAATTTGAATGTAGAATAATTTCTTGACTGGATAAGTGATTTAGATAAGTACTTCGACTATGAGGATATTGATGATGAAAAGAAGGTGAAGCATGTTGTGACCAGATTGAAAGGACATGCAGTGTTATGGTGGGACGAATTGCAAGCTGACAAAAGATGAAAAGGTAATTCTAAAATCAAGAGTTGGGATAGAATGATAGATAAATTGAAGGCTAAGTTCACACCCAAATATTATCAAGTGAATATGTTCATAAAGCTACAAAATTTGAGACAGAAAGGTTTGTCGATGGAGTACACCGAATACTTCTACAAGTTGAACATCAGAGCAGGACATAGAGATAATGATGAAGAAAAGGTTGTTGGCACATCAATGGACTAAAATATGAAATCCAGGATGAGATTAGCATGATGATAATGAGAACAGTGGAAGATTCTTATCAAGTAGCCTTTAAGGTAGAGGAAAAATTGGCGAGAAAGAAAAGTCAAAGGAACAAAGGAAAAATTCCTAGCAAAGGAAGAGGAACTGTTAGAGAAAAGTTCTAGAAGCCTAGAGAAGAAGCTGGAAGATATCACAGTCATAAAGAGAGAGGAGGAAGTTCTAGAGGAGGAAACTATGGAGGAAGAAACTATTTTCCCAAGGGAAGAGTAAGAGGCATAGGAGGAGAAGTGAAATGTTACGCCTGTGGAAAAACATGACACATGTCTTGGGAATGTCCCGAGAGAAATAATGCAGGAGGTGGAGAAGCTTACATTTCTGAAGCACAAACGAGGAATGTGGAAATAGAGATAAAGACAAAAGCAATGGAATAAGGAACATCACTCATGATGATAAAAGTACTCATAAATCTAGAGAAAGAGGTAAGAGAGCCAATCCATAGGAACAATTTCTTAAGAACTACTTGAAAGACCAGAGATACGGTCTGCAAGGTGATCATAGACAATGGAAGCAATGAAAAATTGGTATCCCTGGAGATGGTGGAAAATCTAAAGCTGGAGACAATTGCACATCTAAATCCATACAAGGTATCGTGGTTGTAGAAAGGACATCAAGTCATGGTAAGTCGCCAATGCAAGATTGAATTTAAGATAGGTGGTTATAATGATGAAGTGCTATGTGATGTTATTCTCATGGATGTTTGTCATGTTCTGTTGGGAAGACCATGGCAATATGACAAAAATTTCATACATGATGGGAGAAAGAACACTTATACCTTGGAGAAGAATGGGTGTAAACATATGTTGCTACCAATAGAAGATAAAGGATTCAAAGAGGAAGCTATTCCAAGTATACTACTCATAAGTGGGAAGGAACTCTTGAAAGAAGTCAAGAAAGAACAGGAAATGCAGTTTGTTGTTGTAGGTAATATGAGAGTCATTCTCACAAGAACTTCTATGAATTATTTTCTTGTAGAAATCCAAGGGTTATTGGATGAGTTTTCTGATATTGTGGTGGATGAGTTACCTCACTCTTTATCGCCCATCAAGATTATTAGTCATCACATCGACCTTATACCAGGAGAAATTTTTCCAAATAAAGCAGCATACAAATTGACCCCTCAAGAGAAAGAATAGGTCAATAATAAAGTCCAGGAGTTGTTGGATAAGGGTCTAGTTAGGGAAAGTTTGAGCCCTTGTTCCATACCAACTTTGTTGATTCCAAAGAAAGATGGAGGATGGAGAATGTGTACAGATTCTAGAGCCATCAACAATATAACCATTAGGTATAGATTTCATTTACCCAGAATGGATGATTTAATGGATTGCTTGAGTGGAGATAGTTAATTTTCCAAGATAGACTTGAAGAGTGGTTAACATCATATAAGGATGAGAGAGGGAGATGAATGGAAGACAACATTAAAAATGAATGACGGATTGTATAAGTGGTTAGTTATGTCATTTGGCTGAACAAATTCACCAAGTAAATTTATGAAGTTGATGAATGAAGTACTCAAAGACTTTATTGGTAAGTTTGTAATTGTTTATTTAGATTAAACTCTAATCTTGAGTAAGACTGAAGAGGAGCATTTGAGACATTTGAAGATGGTTTTGAAGAGGTTATAGCAAGAGAAGTTGTTAGTAAATTTGAAGAAATGTTCTTTCATGAAAAAAGGACTTGTATATTTAGGATTCATAATATCTTCAAATGAGTTGAAGATGGATGCAGAGAAGATGAGGGAAATAAGAGATTGTCCTTCTCCAAGAAGTGTATTTGAAGCAAGAAGTTTTCATGGGTTGGAAAGTTTTTACAGGAACTTCATCAGTAATTTCAGTAGAATTTGTGCACCTATATTGAACACCATAAATAAGCAGTATAAGTCTTCCAATTGGATAGAAGAAACTGAAAAAGGATTTAGAGTGTTAAATTCCAAGATAACAGAATGACCTATTTTAGTTCTTCCATATTTTAAGAAAACTTTTCAGGTTAAATGTGATGCTAGTGGAGTAGCCATTGGTGTAGTTTTGAGTCAAGACAATAAGAATGTTGCTTATTTCAATGAGAACCTGAATGATGTTAAGAGGAAGTATTCTAGATATGATAAGAAATTTTATGCTATAATACAAGCCTTGAAAAAATGGAGGCATTATCTTATTCCGAAAGAGTTTGTTTTATATACTGGCAATCAGGATTTGTAGTTTATAACTAGACAAGAGAAGTTGAACCAAAGACATGCCAAATGGGTAGACTTCATGCATAATTTTACTTTTGTTATTAAGCACATTAGTGGAAGCACTAACAAAGTTGCATATGCTTTGAGAAGGATATGTTTGATCTTGTAGGAATTTGAAGTGGAGACTTTAGGATTTGAACACCTCAAGGATATGTATCAGGAAGATCCATATTTCAAGGAAGATTATGAAGCATGTGAGAACCCTTTGTTGAGGGACATAAACCAATGGATGGAGTATATGATCCAAGGTGTACTTTTGTTCAAAGGAATCCAGTTGTGTATACTGAAGTGCTCAATGAGGGATAACTTATTGAAGGAAAAACATAGTGGAGGTTTGGCTGGACACTTTGGCCATGATAAAACATATGCACAATTAAGTTATTCATATTATTGTCCAGGAATGAGGTATGATGTAAAGAAATTCATGGAAAAATGTAGAATCTTCCAATATACCAAAGCAAAGCAACAGAACACTGGATTGTATCAACCATTGCCTATTCCAGAAAGGCCATGGGATGTTATAAGTATGAAATTTGTTCTGGGATTTCCAAGAACTTGGAGAGGAAATGATTCATTCTTCATAGTGGTTGATAGATTTTTGAAGATGGCATATTTCATTCCGTGTCACAAAACCAACAATGCTACTCACATAGAAATTTTTGTTTTCAAGGAAATTTTGAGTTTACATGGATTGTCAAGGAGCATAGCTTCAGACAAAGACACTAAATTTGTAGGGAAATTTTGGAGGACTTTGTGGAAGAAGCTGGGGACAAGTTTGTATTTCAGTTCAACATATCATCCTCAGACGAATGGACAAATTGAGGTGGTGAATTGAAGTTTAGGGAACCTTCTAAAGAGTTTATTCACTAAACACAATAGCCAGTGGGATGAAATCCTACCCCAAGAAAAGTTTGTGTATAATGAATCACCGAATAGAAGCACTGGTAATATCCCATTCTAGATAGTATATGGGATGCATCCAAGAGGAATTTCGGAGTTGAGAGGTTTGGGACGAGATGAGTTATGGAGCACAGGAGCAGAGGAATTTGTTGTTGAGATGCAGAAGTTGCATGATCAGATCAAGGGACAACTACAAAAAAGAAAATAGAAATATAAAAGCAGAGTAGACCAAAGAAGAAGAGAAGTACATTTTGAAATTGGAGATCAGGTTTTAGCACAGCCAAGAAATGAAATATTTCCTAAAGGGAAATATAACCAGCTGAAGATGAAGAAGATAGGAGCATGTAAGATCCTCAAAATATTTGTTGCAAATGCCTATGAGATTGAGTTGCTAGAGGACATTGGAATATATCCAATACTCAATGTAGTAGACCCGTACACTTACCAGATGAATGATACAAAAGATATACATGATCAAGTGAATATTCAGTGAAAGAAGCAGATTCCCATATCAAAGAAGCTATATATAGAGAATATTATAGATCAGAGGATTGCTAAGAATACCAAAAGAAATATTTATTATGAGTATATGGTCAAGTGGAAAAATAATCCAACAGAAGATGCCAGTTGGATAAATGAGGTTGATATCCATAAGCATGGAAAGATAATGCAGGATTTTATGGACAAGATTCCATGAATCTTTTTGTCCAGAGGAGTATGATGTAGGAGCATCTTCATCAAAGTTCAATGAGGAAAGTGGAGGACAACTCAACATCCAATGTGCACATTCAAAAAAAATTGGATCCCAAGGGGAGCATGTCATTTACTATTTTGAAAGCATTATAATTAATGAGTTTTTAATGTTTTGAGGCAAGAGCCATTATATGAGATGGCAGAAGATTGTAATTTCTTTAATAAGCTATAGGATTGTACATATATTGAGCATCGACTCATATCTGGGTTGTAAATGTCATTTATTGTAATAATCCTTAGTGGTAGAATGTTTTATTATGATGTAAAAGCACTATCGTAGTTAGGATGAAAGATCAAGAAGCCCCTCCGTGTATAAATGTATGTAGTCTATGCCCAAATGGGTTGTTGAAGAATATTGTAATTAGATTTTGTTGAAGTCTATTTCTTAATTTGCTGAGAGCTAATGTAGAGAGTCTTTATTGAGAACTTCGTAAATGATTTTCTAAAGGAATATAATACAGGAGGATTACTCTCAAATTCTGAGATTGCATATCCATGAGTTAATTGGGTAATGTTATGATTTCTTTTTTCTGTTTTTTATATGCCTGTGTGTGCATTTCATGGTTAATTGAATGAAAATTTAGTGTTATGTAAGTTTCAATTGTTTCTCTTCTAAAGCACTGGTGCAAGGAGTGCACAATATCTACGCAAGGAGTGCAAAGGTAGAGTCATTTTTAGACTCAGTAGCTCAGGAGAGATAACGTGAAATTGTGAAGAGTTGGTGAAAGGAGTGCACATATACTCAGTGGATTATAAAATCTCAAGAATACCCTTGCAAGTTTTGCACAGAGTTAACACTTAGCCAAGAGTTGAAAGAGTCTCAAAGAAGACAAGCGCAAGGATTTCACAATAGGATTTTTCCTAAAAATCTCCAAGTTTCAAGTTTTTAGTGAAACCCAAGGTGTGCGTCGAAAGTATGAATCAATTCGATTGTTAAAGAATAAGAGAAATAATTACTATAAGTATTTGGAGGAAAGACCTCTTTCAATTTCAAGTTCGAGCAGACAAGATCCAACCAAGGAGGATTTAGACTTTTCCTAGCCCTCATATTTTGGAAAGTAGCATGGGTGTTAACCCTTGAAGCCTTTTGAACTTCATGTATTAGGATGTTTTCGAGTAAGTGTTGTGGAGGAGACGGATTTCCTAAAGTCATGGGATCCATAGAATTCATGGACCATCTATCAGTAAAGACATGTGTCCGTAGATCCAACAGAATTCAGAAGTCTGGTTATTCGATAGAGTTGAAGTGTATCTGCAGAGATGCATGGAATTCCCAAAGTTCCGAAGCCTAGAACAGATCCTAACCATTGGCAAAAAATACCCACGTGTAAATAGATCTTGGAGTCCAAAGATTTGGTACTCTCAAGAAATTGAGTGTGAGTTTTCTTGGGTCGAGAACTCTAGAAGGTCGGAGCCCATATCGATCGTCCATTTGCAAGAACACATGGACCGTTGACTGAACCTCCCATATATTCATAGTTCACAGATTCAGGAGGAAGTACAAGTTGAGTTGTGGAAGGCTTTGAAGCCCGGATCGCGGATTAAATACAGACCATCCATCGAAAGCCGATGAAAACTGTTGGATCTACGAATCCACAGGTTCACCTATTTGGTGTTCGATTGATTTTCATAGTTGTTGGGTCAGGAATCTTGGATTCCAGAGTCCCGAAACCCCTATGTACCATTCGTTGTGAAGAGCAATGAGAATGATTGATTCTTTCCACTATTCAACCATTCACATGTTCAACGTTTGGGAGGAACATCACATGTTATTGTTGGAAATCTCAAAGCATGGAGTTTTGAGGTGTCATAGTCCCCATCATTCAAGGGTATTAGCCCATGGACTTGGCCCGAGGTCATGTGTATTTCTTCGTGTGGAAAAATAGACCCTCACGAACTTGAATTTTGCGTGTAGGGTAAGGGGGAAAATCTTGTGGAGAAGGAATTTGAGGGCTCAGTAGGAGCCCAAAGACTTGATTCAGCTCCCTATTATGAACGATCCTTGACCGGGAGGTCACATGAGCCCTAGGAGATGCTAGGGGTTTGTGTCATTTGTATAGAGTTGGGACCACCCAAAGGTATCATTCTTGCAAGATTCAAGCATTGTGGTTAGTTATACAATTGGAGGTCATCTGAGGTTGTCAACAATGTGATTGGTGATCCCTTTCTTATAATTAATTTTGAGGTGAAATTGCTACAAGTATGTGGACCCCTTTTGACTGCAGTAATTCTACAATTTTACATTTGTATGCATGAACTATAGAGTCTTGTTATCTATATGGATGATGGTCTCCTTCCCTAGAATGTAATGCTTCCTTTGGTGACAGGCTTGTATGATGGAATAACTTTCTTTGTCATAGGTGGGGTACTTATGGACGACATATGAGAGTGTCTCACTATGATAGGCCATAAAATGGTTGTTTTGAGTGAGAAAAACACCAACAACATAATTAAAATCATCTGTCTCAATCTCAAATGGTTGTTACAAATTAGGTAAGGCGAGCATCGGGGATGAGCATAAGCGTTGTTTCAGATTGTCAAAGTATTTCTGTTGTGATATACCCCCACACAAATTTGTCTTTGCAAACACCCTTGGTCACTTGGTGATCTAGGTGGATATTGGTGGCCACTTGCCTATTCCACTTGGACCCCCACCATTGTTTTGTTGAGTTTTTCAATTTCTTTAATTGTAGCACAATTTACTATTTTTGGTCGTTTTTCGGGTCCTGAACTTCCAAAGCCATTTTGAGACCCTAAACGACGTTTTTTGGGCATCAACCTCTAGTGAATATGAATTTCTTATAAATATTAATATCCATTGTCTATAGTTGTAGTCCTTGGATAAATCTTTCTAATGATTTATCATATGTGTCAAACGGAGATAGTATGCCAGAGTTACGACCCCGGTAAATTGATGTACCAATTTACCCCGATAGGGCCCATATTCTGGTGTTTCATCTCCTAGGGTTAGGTTTTTGGATGTTTAGGGTTGTGCATTGTTTCTCAATAATGTATAGGCCTTCGAGCCTCATTGTTACACATATTTCAAAGGCATGTAACTGCCACATCTCTTCTCAGAGATAAGCTAGAAATGCCCTAGCTAGTTTATTTCCATTCTGTCTATAAACAAATTTCAGTTCTTTGATATTAATGAAATGAAGTGTTATTTATGTTGCATCCTTGTATTTATGGTTATTTGTGTATTCTGTTGCATTCCTACATAAATTCAAATCAGTGGTATCAGATCGGTCTTCTCTTTCTTGATCCATCTTTGCATGTCCTCAACGAGGTCGGGGTATAAGGAGTTAGGGCTTGATTGGGTTGAACCTTTGCAAGATCAGCCTCACAAACCTCGACGAACTCCCATGGAGGACGAAAAGAAAGACGAGGGAGCAGGAGATCCTATCAAAATATTGCTCAATGAGGCCCTTGAAATACAAAGGAACGTGATGATGGATAACTTCACCCAGATCCTTCAACAACTACCCACTGGCGGTGCATCTGCATCCAACAGCCACTCTAGAGGTGCAACCCCTTTTAAGGTACAAGTAAACTCTGACATTCCCATATTTGATGGCCGAATATATGAAAATGCCATAGATAGATGGTTGAATCTATTAGAAGGATATTTCTTAGTTCATGACTTTTTCGACCAAGAGAAGATTGTTTTTTCACTGCTCAAAGTCACCTCCCATGTCAAGGACTAGTGGGAAACCTACTATGAGAAAAAGGACAAGGAGGAACCCTATCTGTTCTTGGCCATACCCACTTGGAATTCTTTCTGAGATGCCACCAAGGAACAATATTATCCCATGTGGAGCTATGAGGACAAGTACATACAATGGACTACACTGCGACAACAAAGGGATCAAGATGTGCATGACCTAACGAATGTGTTCCATACCCTGCGCACAAGGTTGGATATCAAAGATTCAGAGAATTATTTTGTGGAGAAGTACCACAATTTTCTACATAGATACATTCAGGAGGAAATGGATTTACTCGACATCTCCTCACTTGGTATGAAATATCGTTATGTTGCCAAGATTGAGCAGAAATTCAAACAGAAGAAGCAAGACTTTGGATATGCGAATCAAAAGCAAGCGAAAGGTGCCCCAAAACCATAGAACAAAGGAAAAATACAAGGCATGGTGGCTCAAGACAACCTTCCAAATCCACAAGAAAAGAACAACATCGCAAAGCCGAAGAAGGACACAGGAAAGTGGTGTGAGTTCCATAAGAGCTCCACTCACAAAACAAGTGAGTGTCGAGCCAAGCAATCACTTGTGGCCAAGATGAAGGCTTATGAATCAGATGCATGCTCCGACACTGAATCAAAACCCAAGAAGGGGAATGACAGAGGGAAGCATAGTATCGATGCAGATCCCAATGCCACCATTTCCACCTCAAATATCCAAAATGAAGAAACAGAAGATCCAGAGGAGGAGGAGAGTCTCTTCCACTCCCAGATGTGGGTAAAGGGTTCCCCTCTATAGTTCATTGTTGACAGTGGGAGCCAAAAGAACCTCATTTCAGTAGAGTTTGTGAAGTGGTTGGAATTTCCAACCACAACACACCCACATTCATACACCATCACGTGGATTCACCAAGGACGAGATCTCCGCGCCAGCCAGCAGTGTCACCTTCCTTACAACATCAATCCCTTCACTGATGATGTATTATGTGACATTTATCCTCTTGATGTTTGTGATGTATTATTAGGCCAACCATACTTGTGGAAGTGAGATTTTGTGTATGATTCCCGGCCTTGTGTTGTTATTGTTACTTTGGGAAATAGGTTTTACATGATACAAGAGGTACCACCGTCTGTTGTTATCTCTTTGGTTACTACAAAACAATGCAGTAAGCTCATTTTGAAAACCAGAAAATTTGTTTTCCTAATGATCCTCCCTTAGGGAATAAAGAAGATCGTGGCCACAACCTCCAGACAGGGCTCCTTCGCATGAAAAAAAAAAATGGACAAGATTGTGGAGGAGTATCAGGACATATTCACCTCACCCATAGGGTTGCCTCTACACTGTCAGGTCAAGCACCCCATCGATCTAACCCCATGTGTGTTGCTTCCCAATGGACCGATCTATTGGCACTATGTTCTAGAGAATGATGAAATCAAGAGGTAGATTCAGGAGCTGCTGCAGAAAGGTCACATCCGGCCAAGTTCATCTCCCTATGGGAGCCCGATCATGTCAGTGTAGAAGAAGGATGGGACTTGGAGACTCTATATTGACTATCAGGTGTTGAACAAGATCACTGTCCAGAATAGGTACCTGATCCCATAGATTGATGACCTTCTCGACCAAATCAAAGGGGATAAATATTTTAGTAAGATGGACTTGAAGTCCAAGTATCACCAGGTACCAATCGAATCATCTGATGTGTGGAATATTGCCTTCAAATCCAAGGAGGGCATTTTCTAATGGATAGTCATGCCTTTTGGGTTGATGAATTCTCCCGCAACCTTCATGAGGCTGATGGACAACATCTTGTGGCCATTCACTAAATCATTTGTAGTAGTGTACTTGGATGACATCTTGATCTTCAACCTCTACCCCATCTGACAGTTCCTCCAAACATTGCGGAAACACAAGTTGTGTGCCAATTTGGAGAAGTACACTTTTGGAATGACCCAGGTTCAGTATCTGGGATACATTATTGATGAGCATCGGGTGCATGTGGATCCAACCAAGATATAATTCATTCGGGATTGGCTAGCCCCAACCACTCTAACAGAGCTTCATAGATTTCTGGGTCTTGCTAATTTCTACCGCAGGTTCGTGTTGGGATTCTCTCATATCACTAGGCCTTTGAGTTAATTCACCAAGGGAGGAGTGAAAGAAAAACTCTTTTGGTCGAAATATCAACAGAAGGAATTAGTAGAATTTAAACATCACCTCTGTTGTGCCCCAATGATCATATTACCAGACTTGCAAAAACCATTTGAGATCCAGACAGATGCCTCTGACTATGCTATTGGGGCAGTTCTTACTCAACAGAGGCATCCAATGACATATCACAGTCAGACATTGTTAGAAATTATCCCACTTAAGGCAAAGAGATGTATTCCAATGTGAAGGCTTTCTGACAATGGAAGCATTACATTTTGGTGAAGGAAACGATCATCCACATAGACCACCGACCCCTGCAGTTCATACAGACACAAGGGAAGTTGCAAAAAAATCGCCATCAAAAGTGGTCCACATATCTGTAACAATTTAATTTGAACATCAAGTACAAGAAGGGTAGCACTAATAATGTTGCATACTACCTCAGTTGATAACCACCATGATCAACTCTTGTGGGCATGAGACTTCTGATTGGACGCTTATCTACAAGAGTGATCGAAAATTCGACCACACATACAAGACGCTCTTGGAGGGTAATCGAGTTCCAAATTTTCACCTCCAGGATGCACTACTATGTCACCTAGGAAACCTTTGTGTTCCTTCAAGAGAGCATGCTAAGATGATTTGGGAAGCACACTACAGTCGGGTCTCTGAGCATTTTAGGGTCAAGAAAATAGTGGCAGTACTGCATAAGTATTTCTATTGGCCAAACCTTTGACAGGATGTCGGGAAGTACATCAAATCCTACACTTCTTGCACCATTTACAAACCGACCATCAAGAAGCAAGGCCTCTATACTCTGTTGCCTACCCCTAGTCAAACTTGGGAGTCCATCTCCATGGAGTACATGTCGGGCCTTCTTTCTACTAAGCATGGAAAAAAATGTGTTTTCATGGTCGTCGACAGATTCTCGAAGATGGCCATTATGGCGACCTGCAAGAAGAATATCACATCATAAGCCACTGCGAAAATCTTATTTGAATGAGTGTGGGTACACTTTGCGATCCCACATTCAATCATCTCGGATCGGGACAGCAGGTTCCTCAATACATTTTGGTCCAGCTTCTGGTCAATGATGGACACCAAGCTCACCAAGTTTCCATCCCCAAACTGATGGCTAGACAAAGGTCGTCAACAGGATGATCGTACACATTTTTCACATGTAAAACTCAAAGAATCCACACACATTGGATGAGAGCCTCCCCTATGTATAACATAGATATAACCGGGCCCTCCACAACTCAACCAACCACAACCCCTTTCAGGTGGGCTTGGGATTCTAGCCACTATGTCCCATTGGCATAGCCATGCCATTTGAAGCTACTGAGGATGATTCGGCTCATGTCCAGTCTGAAGTTGCCAAGGTGAACAAATTCATTGAGTGCATTCAGCACATTCACCAATAGGTTAATGACATATTGGACAGAGCCAATGCTAATTAAAAGAAATGGCATGATCAACATCGGGTGCAACACAACTTCCAGGTGGAAGACAAAGTGTGGCTACATTTGCAGAAGGAGTGACTCGCTAGACCCCTCCGCAAGATTTGCTCTCTCCGATATGGGCCATACACCATCACCAAAGCTGTAGGGGACAATGCCTTGGATATCAGTATTCCTAGTGTTCAATGTGGACCTCCTTCTGCCCTACTTTCCACCTCTCCTGGACACATCCGACATGGTAGAACAACTCACACCAACAGAGTTAAACCTAGATTGCATGGAACAAGACAAAAATGATCAGATTATGGACACATAGTTCAAGAACACTCTCCAGCATAGGATCCATCTATATCTAGTTGTTAAAGAAGGCCAACTCCTTCACTAGGGAAAGTGGCTCACTAGGGACCAAGTTCACTAGAAGTTTCCTCATCTCATGGAGGAACTCAACGCAATGGGGACCATTGCTTCCTAAGGGGGGAGGAATGATCTAGGTGGATATTGGTGGCCACTCAACTATTCCACTTGGACCACCACCATTGTTTCTTTTAGTTTTTCATTTTCCTTAATTGTAGCACAATTTACTATTTTTGGTAGTTTTTCGGGGCCTGAACTTCTGGAGCCGTTTTCAAGCCCTAGACGAAGTTTTTTGGGCATCAACCTCTAATGAATATGACTTTATTCCAAAATTGGATACTTCCTATGAGTAGTTTTATTCCTCAGATAGATATTTCTAGTGATGTATCATATGTGTCTAACGAAGATAGTATGCCAAAGTTACGACCCTGAAACATTGTTGTACCAATTTACCCCTACGGGGCCCATATTCTGGCGTTTCATCTCCTAGGGTTAGGTTTTTGGATTTTTATGGTTTTCCATTGTTTCTCAATAATGTATAGGCCATCCAGCCTCATTTTCACACAAAGTTCAGAGGCCTGTAGCCACCACATATCTTCTCATAGATAAGCTACCAACGCCCTAGCTAGTTTATTTCCATTCTGTCTGTAAACAAATTTTAGTTCTTTGATATTAATAAAATGGTGTTATTTCTGTTGCATCCCTGTATTTACAGTTATTTGTGTAATTTGTTACGTTCCTACATAAATTCGAATCACGGATGATATCCCATGTGATATGGGAGAACGCCAATAGGAATCTATAATAGAAGTTGGAAAGGCCTAAGAATCTTTGAAGCCTAGTTAGTGTTGTCGATGCTGGCCAATCATGAATGAATTGGATCTTGGCTGGATCGACATGCACAACATGATCATCTACAATGTATCTGAGGTATTGGACCATGTTCATGCCAAAGGATCATTTCTCTAAGTTAGCATATAACTTGTGTTGTTGCAGAGTGCGGAGAACCTGTTGAATGTGCTCAAGTGTTTTTCCCAACTCTTGTTGAAGATGAGGATTTTAGCCAGATATATAACCACAGAGGAATTGGTGAATGGATGTAAGGTGTCGTCCATAAACTTCATGAAATTTGTTGGGGAATTTTTCAAGCCAAAGGGCATGACCAACCGCTTGAAATAATTTCTTTAGACTTGAAAGAGTATTCCATACATCAATTTGTGCTATGGGAACCTGGTGGTAGTCTAACTTTATAACAATTTTACTAAAGTGCTTGTCCCCCTTGAGTTGGTTGAGTAGGTAGTTGATTTGGAGAATTCGGTATCGGTTCCTTACTGTGATTTTTTTCAAAGCTATGTAATCAATACAAAGTAAACAAATACCATATTTCTTCTATATGAGCATGCTTGGACTTTCGCAAGGTGATGAGCTTGGTTGAATGTTCCCTTTTTGGAAAATCTCTTGAATTTTTATCTTGATTTCCTCATTTTCTAGGAGAGATCATAGATACACTATCCCAATAGGTAAAGGTGTTCCAAGGGTTAGATCAATTGAATACTTGACCTGATAGTGTAGAGGCACCCTGGTGGGTTAGGTGAAGATGTCCCCATATTCTTCCACAACTTTTTCCATTTTCTTATGTTGCATAGAGGAGCCTTATGTGGAGGCCATGGATGTTTACATGACCTTTTGTTCACTTTGAGATAAAATCATGAATAGGGAAATTTTCCCTGTCTAGGACATGACCTCCCTACACTGCTTACCTGATACCAAATAAATTGTGGTAGGTGGAGATACCTTTGGTATCTTGTACAATTTTTTTCCCATAGTAACACTGACACTACAAGGTCTAGACTCATATACAACATGGCATTTCTACATATATGGATGAACTAAAAGAACATCACAAACTTCAATTGGGGCAACATCATACAATACCTCATCCTTGAAGGGCTTGATGGGAGAGGGTAGATGACACTATTGGCTGATGCAGAGATCTCTTCCTTGAATGAGCCACTCGATGTTAAGCTGTTGCAGATGTGGTGTTGTCGAAAACTCTATCCGCTTGAATACCTCTATTGATATGAGGTTCTTTTGGCTTCCACTATTGATAACGAAATGTAGTGGAGCACCCTTCACCCACATCTTCGAGTGAAAAAGGCACTCACCTTCCTCCGACTCTCCTCATGTGTTTGGATAGATCTTGGTGGTAGAGACTATGGCATTGGGTTGTACATCAATGATATTTTTCCCCTTGTTTGGCTCTAAATCAGAGTAGGATCCTAGATTTGAATTTGAGACTTTCATCTCGACCACCAATGAATTATTTGAGTGACATTCATCAGTGTTGTGCCAAGGGATTTTAAGGATCTCACACCACTTCCTAGTGTCTTTCTTTGTCTTCCCATTACCCTTTTTTTTTTCATCTTAGATTGATTTTCTTGAGATTTTCCATCCTTTATTTTTCCTTTGTTCTATTTGTTACAAATGCCTTTGCCCGACTTCTGTTGTGATGCATTCGCACATCCAAACTCCCACTTATTCCTCTGCTTAAAATTTTTATCGATTTTGACAGTATATCGATAAGTGGCTCCCAATGATGAGATGTACAAAAAATCCATTTTTGTTTGGACATACATATGTAGATCCCTATGGTATTTTATAACCATATGTCGCTCATAGTATCTGATACCCAACTTCGTGTGCAAGGTATGGAAGGCATTTGTCAACTCTAACACTATTTGGTCCCTCTCCTGACGCAATGTGATCCATCCTGTGTACTGGTCATCATAGTTTCCAACAGGGTAATATTGTTCCTTGACGACATCCATAAAAGAGTTCAAAGTGGGCTTGACTCCAAATATTCCAGACTCCTCTTTGGATTTTTTCTCACAATAAGCCTCCCACTAATGTTTCACATGTGATATTTAAGGAGCACATGGGACAACCTTAAGGAGCACAAATGTGATCTTTTTCTTATTGAAAAAATGGTGGAAATATAAATAACCTTCTAGTATATTTAACCACTTTTCCAAATCATTTGCATCTATCTGACCTTCAAATAAGGGAATATCAAAATTAACTTGTACCTTGAAGGGGGAAGTGCCTCCAAAGTGGTCACTTGATGAAGATGCATTTTTTGTTGTCGAGATTCGCCAAAGGATTTGAGAAAAATTATCCATCATATCGTTCCTATGTTGTGCAAGGACTTCCACGAGAAACATCTTAATAAGATCTCCTTCTCCCTCATCTATCTTTTACATTGCCATGGGTGTTCACCGGGGTCGGTGAGGAAAATCTTCCAAAGGCTCAACTGGTTCGAGTCCTAATGGCTTATACCCTAACCTCGTTGGGGACATGCATAGAGAAATAGATAAAGAGATGATGATCCAGGAGGCTCCCCAGGCTTAGAAAATGCTCAAAAATTAAAGTTATTAGAATTAGATGAAACCAATGCCATTGCGTTCATCTCGTTCTCTCGATTCTGACCATATATTTACTTTCTCAAATGGATGTTGTATGCGAGAGTTATCGTACTCTGACCATTTTCTCAAATAGGCAAAAAGTCAATAGATCCAGTCAAATGATGACATCAGCATGACATCAGCAGTGCTGACATGGCAGAGACAAGTGGTGACAAGTGGCAGTTCAATAGAAGGTGACTGGTCAGTGACAGGGATCCAACCAACAACTAACAAGTGGCATTTGTTTGGCAAATGGTTGGGTGCCACGTGGCACCATGGTATTGATTAATGGTTGGTCGCAAAAGTTTTATTGGAGTCCATGGGGTTTTATCCCATGACCTCTTGGGTCAGCCCAAGCCTTTGAAAAAGGTCCCTTGGCAATGCACCCTTGGTGGTGCTTGTAACACTAAAACACAAAATAATATAAATAAAGGTGATAAAGTAACAAGGAGGGCACCCAATGGATAAACCTCAACCCTGGTTTTGAGGAGAATCCCATGAGACTAGGGGGGCGTGCTCCAAAAGGGGCTTAGCCCAGCTAAGAGCCCTCCTTTTTTTTATCTCGTGATCCTATGCAGATTCCTAATGACTAGGATCCAAGGGCGTGCTTAGTCCAAAAGGGGCTACTCTATGTATTTTTGTTAAAAATGGGTTTTTTAACTTTAGAAAAGCCCAGATTTCACTGTGTTTTGGATATTTTGGCCATTTAAAGGGGGATTTGATCCCAAAAAGAGGCTATATCTTTAGGGGAAGTTGGGCTTCTCTTGTTGGGCCTAAATACTATAAATTTAAGGCTTTTTGAGCTTGAGAGGAGACTTTTTGATGCAGGGTTTTGAAGGGGTAGTTTGTAAATTTTGGCCTTTTCTCATGTTTTGAGAGGTGTTTTTCTCATGTTGTTGAGAGGATTTTGAAGGTGTATGCATGAATCTGAAAAATAAGGTATTGTACAGAAGACATGAAACATGTAATGTAACAACAAAGAGCATTGTAAGAGAACTTTGAGCATTTTAAAGAGCAATAAAGAGGTCCTCCACTTGGAAGCGGGCCCGAAGACATAGCCAATGATTGGTGAACTCCGTTATCAACCTCTTGTCTCTATTTCTCTTTCTGTTTTGTTGTTCTATTCTCTTCATTTGCAGCATGAATATTAATGGTGGATCTCTTTATACAATAATAAGCATCAAGTAAAAGTCACATTTGATATTCCACAAACAAGATAACAAGTTTCTGTATTTCACATTCTTAACGATCCGATGAAAAAAGTACATTAAACTAAATTGCAATTTATCAGTAATACCTTCATTTTTGGATCAAGTTTATGGTATCAGAGCATTTGGTTGTGAAGGTTTGACAAGAATTGCAAGCATTAGATGCTCATGAGAGAAAAACTCAAGCGAGGAGAAGGCCAACTTGAGGCTCTTGACACAGAGATTCAAAGGCAACCGCATAAGCAAGAGATGTCTTCGCCATGGAAATTGGGTCCCTTCAAATTTGAAGATGATTTCTTGATGATGAAAATTGGGGCCTTTAAATTGATGCAATTCATGGTAGAGGAGCTTTACCATGAAAGAGGTCAACGAAGGAATCCAAAAGTTGAAGAAGGTGAATCTTCGGTAAGAGCAGAAGGAGGAGTTGGAGGTGGTGGACCTTCGGAACCTTCTTCTCCTTCATCCTCATCATCTAATAATGAAGAAAGTGTACATTCCTCCAAGGATAAGAAGAAAACTCATCATTCTTCTTATATGCCGTTATTAAAGTTATATGTAAAGTTTCAATTACCCACTTATGATGGTGAATTAGATGCAGAAAAGTTGGATAATTGGGTGAGACAATTAGAGGTCTATTGCAGGATACAAAAGATTGTTGATGATGAAACTAGCAAGTATCAAATTGTGAGGCACAACTCTCATATGGTGGGAAAGCAGAACTAGAGATGATCTTAAGAAAAATGGTAAAACAATCTCTTCCTGGAATGATTTTTTTATTGCATTAAAACAACAGTTTTACCCTTTATCTTACATGCAACAAGAAATCATGAATTGGCAATGTTTAAGGCAATCAAAAGGTCAAACTGTACAATAATATACTTAGATATTTCATAAGAAAGCTTTAAATTTGGGTATTTCATTATATACACAAGAGACACTCCTAAAATATATCGGTGGTTTGCATTCTTATCTTAAGCACACTATTCTTATGCTAAATCCTTCTAACTTTGATGAAGTATGTGTACAAGCTATTCACATTGAATCAAGTAAAGAGAATGTTGGTGATAGTGTTTCTATAGATTCTTGGCAAAGAAAGGATGTAGGGAAAAGGTAAGAGAAGAAGACAACCACAACAAGAAAGGAGAAGCCTACTTGCAAGCATTGCAAGAAAGTAGGCCATGATTAAGATCATTGTTGGGTCTTACATCCTGACTTGAAGACAAAGAAGTTTACCAACCACGAAAGGAAGAATACCACATCTGCGACAATTCAAGTGGATCTTGGATTCAGGTGATGAGACATAGGTTGTAGCTATGGGAATCCGAGGTATAAATTTTATTGCAAGTTCTAGCTCTTCTAGTTTAGTTGATGTAAATGATGAGTATAAAAGGAATGAACTTTTCCACATAAGAGTCATAACACATAATGTCAAAGTTGATACTCTTGTAGACAGTGGATCACAAGCCAATCTAATCAGTGAATATGTTGTGAATAACTTGGGACTTGAAACTAAATCACATCCTAAACCATATCCATTGGGATGGATATGTGGTGATAACAATTTACAAGTAACCAAGCAATGTAAAATCAAGTTTGCAATCACTTCTAATTATATTGATCAAGTAGAGCTTGATATAGTGCCACTGGACATATGTGGAATTGTACTGGGAAGCCCATACCTTTATGATAGGAAGGCTATATTCTACAGGGAGGAAAATAAATATTGCTTCAAGAAAGATGGGAAGGATTACATTGTTCGTGCTCATCGCATGAAAACTGACAAGTCCTTTGCAACTACAGGGCAGTTAAAAAGAATGATAAATGCAAGAAGAAGTTTAACACTTATGTCTGTAACAAAACATGAAGTTAGTGATTCTAAACATGAGATGATCCCATATGTTTCAAACAGTCATGAAGTGTCACCGGAGGTACAACATAAGGTTCAACTGCATAATTTGATTATTGTTCCTGTTCAAAAGGGGAAGCATGTTTTGTCATTTTCATTTTCATACTCAGTATTGTTGATTAGTTTGTTATTGTTCAGTGGTGTATGGCTACAAAGTGGGACAAAGAATATAGGTGATTGTGGGATAAATGAAATGATTACTTTGATAAACAATGCTATCTCAGTTTTCATGTTTGTTGTGATTAGTCAGGTGATCATTATCCCAGCAGAGAGGATGGATGATACAGGACAAAGTGGGGAGGCAGTACCCTCACTTCTTACTTGAGTAAAAGCATACTTTTGGTGGTCCAAAAGCTTCCAAAGTGGGGAGGAATGATCCAGGAGGCTCCCCAGGCTTAGAAAATGCTCAAAAATCAAAGTTCTTAGAATTGGATGAAACCAATGCCATTGCGTCCGGCTCGTTCTCCCGATTCCAACCATGTATTTACTTTCTCAAACGGACGTTGTATGCGAGAGTTATTGTACTCTGGTCGTTTTCTCAAATAGGAAAAAAGTCAACAAGTCTAGTCAAATGATGAAATTAGCATGACATCAGCAGTGCTGACATGGTAGAGACAAGTGGCAACAAGTGGCAGTCCAGCAAAAGGTGACTGGTCAGTGACAGGGATCCAACCAACAGCTGACAAGTGGCATTTGTTTGGAAAATGGTTGGGTGCCACGTGGCCCAGTCATGGGCTGCCACGTGGCACCATGCTATTGGTTAATGGTTGGTGGCAAAAGTTTTATTGGAGTCCATGGGGTTTGATCCCATGACCTCTTGGGTCAGCCCAAGCCTTTGAAAAAGGTCCCTTGGCAACGCGCCCTTGGTGGTGCTTGTAACACTAAAACACAAAATAATATAAATAAAGGTGATAAAGTAACAAGGGGGGCACCCAATGGATAAACCCCATCCCTGGTTTTGAGGAGAATCCCATGAGACCAGTGGGGCACGCTCCAAAAGGGGAATAGCCTAGCTAAGCGCCCTCCTTTTTTTCATCTTGTGATCCTATGAAGATGCCTAATGATTAGGAGCCAAGGGCGTGCCCAGTCCAAAAGCGGCTACTCTGTGTATTTTTGTTAAAAATGGGTTTTTAAACTTTAGAAAAGCCCAGATTTCACTGTTTTTTGGATATTTTGGCCATTTAAAGGGGGATTTGATCCCAACAAGAGGCCATATCTTTAGGGGAAGTTGGGATTCTCTTTTTGGCCCTAAATACTATAAATTTAAGGCTTTTTGATCTTGAGAGGAAACTTTTTGATGCAGAGTTTTGAAGGGGTAGTTTGTAAATTTTGGCCTTTTCTCATGTTTTGAGAGGCGTTTTTCTCATGTTGGTGAGAGGATTTTGATGGTGCATGCATGAATCTGAGAAAGGATGTCTTGTACAGAAGACATGAAGCATGTAATGTAACAACAAAGAGCAATGCAAGAGAAATTTGAGAATTTTAAAGAGCAATAAAGAGGTCCTCCACTTGGAAGCGGGCCTGGAGATGTAGCCAACGATTGGTGAACTCCGTTATCAACCTCTTGTCTCTATTTCTCTTTCTGTTTTGATGTTCTATTCTCTTCATTTGCAGCATGAATATTAATGGCTGATCTCTTTATACAATAATAAGCATCAAGTAAAAGTCACATTTGATATTCCGCAAACAAGATAACAAGTTTATGTATTTCGCATTCTTAACGATCCGATGCAAAAAGTACATTAAACTAACTTCCAATTTATCAGTAATACCATCATTTTTGGATCAGATGACCACTTTGATACCACTGAACAAGATTTATGAGGGAATGAAATGAAAGATAGAAATATGATAGAGACACAAAGATACAATAATACTTAATTTCTATTCAAGAATAAAATATGCAGAGACTGTAAAAGAAAATATAGAGTGAAATGAAATCACTAGAATGGTGGTAGCTTATCTATGAGAAGAGATAGGATGACTAAATGCATTTGCAATATGATGATTACAATGAGGCTCCAAAGGACTTTTTAGCATAAAACATAAATGAGAAAACCCTAAACATCTAAAACCCTAACCCCAAAAGATGAAATGCCAAAATGTTTGTGGGCCTCGATGGGGGTAGTTGATACATCAACTTCTCGAGGGCATAACTTTTTCATACGATCTCTGTTTGGGGCATTCGTTACCCCGTCGAAAATTTTTAGCCAAGTACACATTCCATTCATTCTAGCATTTGTATTATATGGAAATTCTATTTTGAGCTAGTGCAATAGGTTGGCAGCCACTGATGTCCACCTTGATCAATGAACCGTTCATTAAAGTCAATCTGGACCATCCGATTTGTCACGCAGGTACATCGTTGTGGGTTGTGGCATGCATGAGGATTTGTGTATGCGTTCACTCGGAGGACCCATTGGCATAAGGCTACAAGACTCGCAAGTTGTGGATTGCAAGAAGTTTTGGTGTGAAGCCATGTTGCCATATTGCGGGATTGAGACCGACTGTAGTTTTGTGGGACATGAATTTTGGAAGGACTTGTCGAAGTGTGAAGTTGGCATCCCGTATGGAAAATCCTGAATGGGACCCACCGCTATTTTTGTGGGGCGTGGGCCACGAGAGAAACCATTTAGTTGTATATAGGACATCCTATGGTAGATATTCTTGTGAAGAATAATTTTGATAGTCTTGTGAGCTTTGAAAGCCCGTAGGTCTACACCGAAGGATTTAATATTGGATCCACATTAGCTGGACATGGGAAGTGGTCCATGTGGCTACCATGTGGATAGGATGACATCACCATGTCGAATGTCTTAAAATATTTAGGAGGCCATAACTTTGTAACCAAAGATCGATTTTGAGCGTAATTACACTTGTTGGATAGTTGTTGAGGAGCATAATCAATTCCTGGTCATGGAATCATGATTAGATTGATGGTTAAGAAAAGAGAAATTTTGTACATCCCACCAACTTAAAGGGGATTAGGGGGTTGGGTGTGTTACAATGAAGAAATAGGTTGACTAGCATCGCTCTAAGAATTATTTTTTTGAAGGGGATCATGTGTTTCTTCATCTTTACCCTATAAACATACCTATCTCAAATACAAAGGCCATTAAAATCTTGCACCAAAGTTCTATCACCTTATGGAATTCTCTAGTGCATTAGACTTGTAGCCTACAAATTATCTCTTCTAGCCCAATCCAAACTCCATTCAATGTTGCATGTGTCCTGTTTGAAAAAGGTAGTAGTGTCCAACTACGAAGTTTAGACCAGCTTTCCGAAACTTGATGAAGAAGGTTTCATTTAGCTATAGCCTAAAATAGTATTGGCCACATGGAGCATCAACTATGCCAATGCATGATATAAGAAGTTATATTTTAGTGGAAAAATATGCAGCCCGAAGATGCTAGTTGGGAACCAACAATGATTATATAGTAGTTTCCACATTTCTGTCCTAAAGAACAACATTGCTTTCAAAGGAGGAGGGCATGTTAGGGTCCTACCATAACCCCCCTACTTTGGAGTTGGTCAATTAATGTACGAGGTCACCTTGTTTAAATAAGTTCCATTAGATAGTTAATGGTATTTACTTAATGTAAATGGGTCATCTTTATTAAATAACGCCCACTAGGTAGTTGGTGCTAATTAATGATGGGACCATAAGTAGTTAGACTTTTACTCTTAATAAAGTATTTATAGAGTTATAAGGCTATGTA
>JASDQU010503534.1:68488-84346 GCA_032191745.1 Picea mariana | reverse complement strand
TCAGTAGTGTGTTTGTGCAGGATAGTTTTTGTTGAGGGTGAGGCAGTCATCCTTTCCCTTGACAAGAGTTATACCTCTTAGGTTTTTGAATCTCTATCCTAGAAGTCAGTAGCTTAGGTTTGATCTCAGCCATAGCTTTCTTTTTTCATTTAAAAGTTTTCATCAAAATTTTCTTTAGGGTTTTTAGACAAGTGTGAGAGTCCTTTTTTAAGTTGCTAGTGTGTGATTTATTGAAGCGATTCTTTGCGATATGCGATTAGGAAAGAATTTTTTCTTGGTTTTTGACTTGTTGATATTTTTCCTTTTTTCTTTGTCAGCATTCAAATAAAAATAAATTATTTCATTTCTTTGTTTGGTTGAAAAGTGTTGTTTTGCATTAGTACCAGGGAAAAGTATTTTCTTTCATAAGTTCTTGATAGTTTACTTAGATAATAAATAGCTTGTAGTTGAGTGAAATACTTCTTTAAGTTTGTTGATTCAAAAGATCTTAGAAAATTTAAAAAAAAAAATTGAAAAGTTGTTGAAAATTTGCGTTAAGTGAAGGTTTCTGTTTCCAGCTTTCTGTTCATTTTTACTTTCGTCTTTCAAACATCACTAGTTTCACTTTCATACCCCTTGACATAAGACAAGCCATAAAATTAACACTAAATCTAAAATTCATTACAATTTTATGTTTTTAGGGTTAACCAACTAGTTCAGGATTAGGGCCTTGGATTAGGTTGGAGAGGAAACTCTTCAAGGCCATTAAAATCAAACATTGGAGTCTGAGTTAGGGAGTGTCCAAGTCCAGTATCGTGAAAGTTATCCGAGACCCCCCTCCAACATAGGGGATAAACATGAGGTCACGTGCCGAAAGGTAGTGGAGATAACCCCTCCAAAGTTGGACCAATCGTAGTGGAGAACACATATAGATGGCTTGTTTTGGGATTTCGTCAATTGCATTTGCCACGAAGCTTCGTGGGTCTTGAATCCGTTCGAGGTCCTCATTTGTCTTTCAGACCACTTTCTATCGATACCCTTGACAAGTTTCGGGCTCGATACCCTGCTCATTGTGGTCTACTCGACTTTCGACTGTACCCGCCCGGTGACTGTTCACGCGCTGGCAACCTAGTTTCCTATCTTTTTTAGGGACATACACAGGTGACTGTGGGGGTATACCATGGTACCTAGGATAGACATCGGGCCATGCTTTGTAGAGTATACCCAGAAAATGCTTCCGTGTTTGAGTGTCACTTGCACCGGTAAGTTACTCTAGTGTTGGCTGTTGTAACTGTTCTCCCAATTAATTTATTGTTTGCCTATCTTATCTTATAGGAACTTTTTTAGTGTGTGTTGTTTTTGAATGACTAGAACGCCCTAGAGTGTCTTTGATCTTCTCACACAGTGGAGGATCACAAGCTCCACTGGTCACGAAGGCTTCTTGGCCTGCCATCGGTTACACTGGAGCCACCCTCGCCACCACTAAGGAAAAATCTAGACAAACAAAGGTCTTTTGAAGCGACCGGGTCACAAGAAATTGTGCCCGACCAACATCCAGAGGAATCGACCATTTTAGACCTTGGAGTGAAAGATTTGTGTTTGGTTGAAACCTCCATCACTGATCTTTCGGCACACACCATCGTACCGATTCATCCTTATGAGTGCCAGACAGTGTCGCACGCAGCAATGGAAACAAATGTCGTTACTCCTTCTGGGAATTCTTCAATTCCCACTATGGTTGTCACCACAGGAGAGTTTCCACCTCCTAACCCATCGTCACCGGTCTGAGCCACCATGGTCTCGACCGCCTCTACATTGCACAGTGGTCTGATCCCGTCTATGGCGGCGGCCACAACCCCTTTCACACCAAGTGCGACAGGCCCTACGTTCTCATACGAGATGCCTAGTTCAAGTACAAGGCCTGTACTTTCCTACTCCACTTCACAGACTTTAGGTCTGGGGGTAGGGAGCTCTAACGCTCCTCTGAAGGGTCACATGGGGGGTACTCCTACTCCTTTTAATTGTTTCCTTTTAATGCTTTCCCTTATGGGGGAGGTCAAGGACCACCTTCGCATAATATGCCAGTAGGTTTGACATCATTTTCTTTGTTCGGTGCATTTGGTAACAATGCCTTCTCGTCAGCTACTTTCCCAATTGGGGGCAACCCCAGTTTCAGACAACCTATTCCTATGCAGGGTACTATTCTTGCACAGGGGGCACACCCAGGAACTTCTTCCACATCAGGGCCTTGGAATTCTTGGCAGGGATCAGTTCCCTCATCAAGAATGTCGATCTGGGGTAATTCTTTTCACAATCAATGGAACCCTGGACAAAGAACTATGCCTATCCCCACGAGACCAACATGGGGCAACCCTTCCCAAAGTCCTTCAAATGTAATGCATGCCCAACCATCTATGTCCTATTTTGGAAATAATCTGATGATGTCTCCTCACACGCAAAATCCATATGCTGGCCATGGCCATGGTTTTTACCAGAACCCAAACCAGCAGCCGAACTTTTCCTGGCAACTTGGTGCCAGTCAAACTCCAGGTCCCTTTTTCCCCGGTTATCAACAACAACCCAAACTTCCTTTCCTTGCAACCTTACATTTTCCATACTTGACAAGGTTGTTGAATGACCCTATCTATCAAGATCTTCATTGGCCTCCTATGCTGATGAATTTTCCTTTGGACATCTCAAAGTTCGAAGCCAAGCCTAACGAAGATCCAGGAGATCATGTGACTACCTTCCATCTTTGTTGCTCATCTAACTTGTTTAAAGACGACTCCGTACAGTTGTGATTGTTTCAACATACTCTCATTGGGAGTGCTGAGAAATGGTACATTGAGCTTGATCACTCAAGATACTCTTCCTTCAGTGAACTGACAATGGTTTTTCTAAACCATTTCCAGTTACTTGTGAGATATGACACTGGCACCAAATTACTGGCCAATTTCTCACAAACAAAAGCGGACCATATCTCCGATCACATCCGAGAATGGAGACCCTGGAAAGAGTTTAATTAAGGTACCAGTCCCACTAGCATTCTTGCTCAAGTGGTTCCTTAAGTTTTTGGTCCCACAGTTATCCAAAGACATCGCGACGTCGAGAGTATTTTATGAAGAAGACGCCATCATGAGAGCTCAGCAACTTGAGCTAATCTATTCTTAGTCTGGTTTATTATACGAGATCTTGCCAGATGCACCATGCTCGATACTTGATAAAACCAGACAGAGAGATGGACCACATGCCAATGGTATTGTTGGTTCAGCACAAACAAAGCCCGCTGAGCAATTGATGAAGTAGTTGCAGCAATTGTCTATACAACAAATAGCGGCTAGCCAAACTACTGCTTTGGCTTCTCCCCCTACCAAAACGTTGGATGTACACACAGTACAATCGGCTAATCCAAAGGCCACCCAACAGCCTGAAGGAAAGAAAAAATAATGAAAGAAGGGTAAGGGGGATAAAAAACTACTGATAATGCTGGCGGGGACAACACTGAGAAATGGAAGGTGAGGTATCCATGCAACTTGTGCATGGAAGACCACCCGACCCATATATGTCCTCGTCTTGCAGAAGCCCAAAAGTTTGTGACATAGCAACAACCTGCTGTGTTAACCAATCCATTTCAACATGGGCAAAATCTAACCCAAGCCTCTGCAAGCACGGAAGGGGGCAACCAAGGACCCTCTCCATCTTTGAACAACCCCACATCTGCGAATGCATATATGGTGAAGGGTGATGCTTTTACATCGACTAGATCACATGACTATAGTAAACCAAGAACTTTTGAGAAGGGAAAAGAAGCCAAACTCCCATCTCTTCCTCTACAGATTGAGAAGATGTTGGGTGAAACAATAACATGCATCCCCAAAGGCATGTTCAAAAAATATTCTCGCAACCCAAATGCAATGGTCGCCCAGAACTATTCTGTGGTGGAAGATTTATCACTAACCCCTTGTGTGATGTCCACTTTGGAGGTCCTCCAAATCTACCCTTCCTAGAGGAAAGCCTTGTTAACCACTTTAGGATCTACTGAGACTTGTAATGCGGGTACAATCATGCTGGATACAACTGACCTAAAACCTCATCTGCCTTACCATGTAGCATTTCAGATAGTAGTGGATTATCCCACGAAAACTTTTACTCGAAATATCTTACGCACGGTGGTTGATGAGGGTGCCTCGACATGCGTTATGTCATTGGCATGTTGGAAGGATGTTGGCCAACCCATTTTGTCTCCGTCACCTACTCTTCTTACTGCTTTTGATGGTCATTTGTTCTGACCACATGGTATCATTCCCTCTTTCCCAGTGCAGTTAGGAGGGAAGACCGTGTTTGTCAAGGTAGAGGTAGTCGAAGCGCCCCTAGACTATAACCTCTTTTTAGGGAGGAGTTGGACTTATGCCATGTAAGCTATGGTTGCTATAGTTTTTTGAGTCTTGTTGTTTCCACATGAGGGCCGGATTGTGACCATAGGTCAATTGTCTTTCTCCAGACCCGACCCTTCATTGGGGGAATCCACAGTCCCGATGATTGATACACCTCAACCAGGCATGGTCAACGTAGGGGTTGGTTTCTGCCCATATTTGATGGGTACCTTCAATTACTCACCCCCTCAAGGTGATATCAAGTTTATATCTAGTCACCATAAGGTTGATATTTTTCAAGTTTCTTCATTCCGCACGACTTAATTCACCGATCCAAGGATACTTTCTTCCCCATCGGCCACAATGGAGGGGACAAGGCATCCAAGCATGTCCATGCCCTTGTCTGTAGCTGAAGTAGCGTACTCTTTAGTCTAGCAAGCTTCAACCAACCCAGATCCAACTCCTGCACAAGAGTTCGATCCACTTCTACAGCCTATTTGGGCTCAAGGTTCTCTCGCTAACATCGATTTGTTAGACTTAGTATTTCCCTCTAATGAAGAAGTAATTGAAGCAATGACTAGTCCAGACAAACCCTGGGATGATCTTCATCACATATCTTTCTTTCTCCCAGAGTTAATCCAAATCGAAGCAGGAGAATTCACCGTGACTATGAAGGGAGATAGGTCTTGTCCTATTAATCCCTTAACTGCAAACGAGGTCTATGCTGAGGGTAATATGGAAACCATCGCTAAAATGGTACCTATAAATCTCTCCAGAACCCCTGGCATCATAGACAATGTTTTCATTGGAGCAGACTGCTCCCCCGAGGAGATACCCAGCATCGACCCACAAAGTGTCGAACATGAGCCAACTTTGTTGATTTTCAAGCTCGCTTTGAGATCCGAAAGCAACATCTGGCGAGACTGCATTTATGATTTTTGATCTCGTTTGGATTAACTAAGAAAAGTAACCTATACAGGTCTTCTTTTAAGCCCTTTTCAGACCTTCGAAACATGAAAAGATTGTTGAGCGATCTTGTGGCCTTTCACGCTCGTTAAAATGAAATTTGAAGTCACATCTATCCGATGGTAGTTTACCCCTTTTTCGGTCCAGAAGGTCAACTGTATGAACAAAGGTATACTCTATGGAACTTCAGTTTTCTATAAGAGTACTCTCAGGTATCATTTTAACCCTTTTTCGGGCCTGAGGGACTAAATTTATGAAAAAGGAACCCCCACAGAGTCCATAGTTAAGCTCTTTTCAGACTCCCTAAAATTGAAAGATCGTCGAGTGACTTTATTCTCTCACACTCGTTAAACTGGTCCAAAAGAACATTCCTGATGGAGTCCATAGTTAATCTTTTTTCAGACTCCTTAAAAATGAAAAAATTGTTGAGTGATCTTGTCCTTATCATACTTGTTAAAATGGTTTTGAATAGACGTCTTGTCGGTGCTAGTTTATCCCTTTTTTGAACTGACTAGACTATCTTCGAAAAAGGTACCCCAATGGAGTCTCCTTTTATGTTTTTTTCAACTCTCTAAATATGAAAAACCATCGAGCCTACCTTCTCTGGGCTCGTTAAACTTACATCGAAGGACATTACCATTGTGTGTCTTATTAATCGCATTTGCATACCTACGTCTTTGGCCTAATGTCGGCTCCATGTTTCTCTCGACTAAACCATTTGAAGCATGCCTTATACGCAAGCCCTGTAGCATTTTACCTCTGCGTCTTGACACCTTTGGCCCCTGGAGGATTTTTCCCGAGTGTCATTTTCTTGCATATGACTCTTTTCCCTGAACATCCTTGTGTTCCATGTGCTTGGAACTAGTATGTTTGTGACACTCGATTCTCCTTTGTAACGTAACATCCTTTTATTCTTTTTCCAAAATTATTGAAAAATACAAAAAAATCGAATATACCCCAAAAAGAGGAAGGGAAAAGTATTTTCTTTATTGGCAGCATAATGAGTCTCCCTTGGATAAAGCACATCTGTCTGTTTGTTCATCAAATTATGGGATGTAATATGACCTTAGGAAGCTATTCTCGCTACATAGAGTTGTGTCCTCCTCCGTTTGGTTATTCTTTCAAACATATGGAGAGTTTGCGTTGCCTCCTGCCTCGTAAAATTTTGATTAATGCCATGTTGCCTAAGTCTCGTCATTTGTCGTGTTGTTGTCCAAGGGAAGTTTCTACCAAGCCTGAGTCACTCCCTCTACAATTTGTCTCTTGCCCTCATACCTGGCCATCTTGAATGTCCAATCAAGTCCTTGTTCGAAATCAATGAAGCCTTCAATCTGATCATCAAGATTATCTACTCCATGGCCAATGAGTCATCGAAGACCTCTGAGTAGTGAAGTCGTACACTCATATTACACTCCTACCTTGAGTTTTGAAGATTTTGAAGTTGTTGCTCAAGCTCTGAAGATCTCATCTCCAACCATCAGGCCGCATCAGCTTCTAGAAGATGGATACTCTATATGTATATCTTTTTGATTTCAAGATGTAGCTCCGTTGTGTATTGTTCGTGGCTACACTTTATATAGTTATTTGACATGGATCTACAGTGTATTTGATTGGTAGCCATGATTCTATTTTATCCTGAGCATGGGTATGCCCGCCTCAGTGAGACATTTGTTATTTTGCAAACGGTGCCTCTCGGTTCCTAGTCCCTGGGCTCACTTGTTCGGCACATCAGTAAAGATTGGTAATGTATTTCGGCCATCAAATGCTCTTCTGACCTCACACATTAGGTGGCATCTGTTATAACCCTAATTTTCACCATACATGTTTACCTAGCATCAGGCCATCTCATATCCCTTCTTTGCCAAAGCACTGCTGAACAACTCTTTAAAAAAACTCTTTTATAAGGGCCCACATGCCCAACTCCATTACTGCACACATGTACACGCTAGCTGACCTAAAACAGCCCGCGTGTACCTACAAAAGCATGAAAAAAGGAAAGTTGTCGACGTAACACACAGCTTTGGGTGAGTTAACTGAAACTCCCGGCCATGCATGGCTGAGGGTTCATCCAAATACCTAGCTTCTTATAGCCTATAAAAGAAGGGTTAGGGGTCCCATTTGGAAGAGGAGAATAAGAGTAAAGAAACTCTACCCAGTTGCACATTCCCATTGTCCCAGCCCTTTAACCATCCTTGTGCAAAGAGAGATACAAAGCAAAGAAGTCGGAGGACATTTGAAGAGGAGCTCAGGATCAGATTTGCAGAGCAGTGGTCGGTCTTGACATTGTAAGTTGATTCATTAAAGTTAATAATAAAGAAATACTTTTCCCATCCCACTATATGAGTTATTCATAGTTTAGTGAATATATGTTTGAATCTCTAACCCATTAATCTGTAGAAAAAATGCATGTAGAGTTTTTTCCTTGTTTTGTACATAGGTCAGTCTTGAGAGGATAGCTGCCAAAAAGTGATCAAGCATGAAGAAGGATCGAAATGGTATCCATTGCGTTGATTTCCCCCATCATATGAACAAATTTCTGCTAAATTTGGCCTCGGGTGAGCCACTTGCCTTGGTGCAAGAGCTGCCCTACTTTGACGACTCGATAAAGCTAGATCCTTTGCTGTCAAGTTCCCTTGATCTATGTGTCCACAATATGATCACTAGATGCCTGTTGGATGCATTCAGTGTTGATCTCTATTGGTGTCAGTTGTTCTGTTGTGTCTGAGGTGTCCAATAATGGTGGGAAATAAGGGTGAAGGAGATCCACGTTGAACACTAGGTGCAGGCCAAGGAAAGGAGGAATGTTGATCTCAAAATCATTATCCCCCACAGCCTTTGTGATGGTGTATGGCCCATAACAGAGTGGGAAAAGCTTCCTATTGGGTCCTGTAAGGCTTTCTTCCTGCAAGTGCAACCAAACTTTGTCTCCGACTTTAAACTTATGTGGCACTCGATGTTGATCATGGTGTTTGTACTTGTCATTGGACTTCTGTAGGATATCCTGAACCTGTTGGTAGATGTGTTGGATCCACACAATTAATAGGGTCACTTTGTCATCTTCAATTGTAACAGGAGATGAGTCAGTCGAGGTGACCGCAAGGGGAAGTGCAACATCTATGGGACCCAATAGTTGGAATCCCAACCCCAACTGAAAGGGGCTATGGCTGGTTGAGCTACGTAGGGCTTGGTTGTAGCTATGTTGGACATAGGGAAGGCTCTCATACCATGTGCAAGGGTGCTTTGAATTATACATGTGAAGGATATGCACAACCATTCGATTTACGACCTCGGTTTGGCCATCTGTTTGGGGGTGGAAGGCTGTGGATCTGTTTAGCTTGGTGTCCAGCAGTGACCAGAGGTTCGACCAAAATGTGTTGAGAAATAAACTGTCCCTATCTGAGACAATGGTTTGTTGGAGTCCAAAATGTACCCAGACCCGTTCAAAGAAGAGCTTGGCAGTGGCCTCTACTGTGATGCTCTTCTTGCAGGCAACTAGAATCGCCATCTTAGAAAAGTAGTCAACAACCACAAAAACACAGTCATTTCCCCGCTTGGTGGATGCGAAGCCCGACATGTAGTATATTGAGATGGATTCCCATAGCCTGTCAAGATTAGGAATAGGGGTGTACAGTCCCTATTTCTTAGGGGTTGGTTTGACAATAGTGCAGGCAGTGCAGGACCTGATATACTTGCTGACCTCTTGTCGAAGTTTCGGCCAATATAAATATTTTTGTAGCATTGCCACTATATTTTCTACACCGAAGTTTCCTGCCACCCAATTGTAGTGGGCTTCCTACATCAGATTTTCTTTCTCTCTTGATGGAACAAAGATATGGCCCAGACAACACATCAACCATTCCTGAAGATAGAAATTATTGACAACTATGTTTGCACCCAACATTTGGTAGGTGGTGGCGAAGTCCGGGTCTATCTCATAGAGTTGGGGCCATCCAAACGTCTCATGGCCACAAGAGTCTAGCACCATGGTGAGTGTCGTGAATGGTGGTATGCTGAGGCAATCAATGACGTGATTGGTGCTTCCTATTTTATAATTGATGTTGAGGTGGAATTGCTCCAAGTATGTGGACCACTTTTGATGGTGGTCATTCTTAAATTTTTCTTGTGTATGCATAAACTGCAATGGCTTATGATCACTGTGGATGACTGTCTCCTTCCCAAGAATGTAATGTCTCGACTGGAGGTAGGATTACACAATGGAGTACATTTATTTTTCATAAGTAGGGTACTTACGAATAGCATCAGATAGTGTCTCACTATGATGGGCCACGGGGTGGCAATGCTGAGTGAGAACGGTGCCCACTGCATAGTCTGAAGCATATGTCTTGATCTCAAAAGGATGTTGCAGGTCTGGTGGTGAAAGTACTGGGGATGAGCACAAGAACTGCTTCAAATAATCAAACGCCTTTTGTTGGGACCGGCCCCATGCAAATTTTTCCTTACCACCACCCCTGGTGATTTGGCTGAGGGTCCATGCAATATGGGAGAATCCCAACACAAACCTGTGGTAGAAATTGGCAAGGGCCAAGAAGATCCAAAGCTCAGTGATTGTGGTTGGGGTTGGCCAGTCACGGATGACTTGGATCTTGGCTGGATCCACATGTACACCATGTTGATCAATGATGTAGCCCAAGTAATGGACCATGTCCATGCCGAAGGAGCATTTTTCCAAGTTGGCGTATAACTTGTGTTTCCACAGGGTGTGCAAAACCTGTTGAATATGATGCAAGTGTTTGGCCCAAGTGTTTCTATAAATGATAATGTCATCCAGATACACCACTACAAAATTATTGGTGAATGATCGCAAGATATTTTCCATCATCCTCATGAAAGTGGCTGGAGCATTTTTCAAACCAAAGGGCATGGACAACCATTCAAAAAGGCCTTCCTTTGACTTGAAGGTGGTATTTCATACATCTGTATGTTCTATCAGGACCTGGTGGTAGCCATACTTTAGATCAATCTTACTGAAGTATTTATCCCCCATGAGTTGATCAAGGAGGTCGTCGATTTGGGGAATCGGGTACCAATTTCTGACTGTGATTTTATTCAGAGCCTGATAATCAATGCAG
The DNA here is from genome assembly GCA_032191745.1 of Picea mariana. NCBI lineage: Eukaryota > Viridiplantae > Streptophyta > Pinopsida > Pinales > Pinaceae > Picea > Picea mariana. The sequence continues at coordinate 73,938 of JASDQU010503534.1, read as the reverse complement.
AGACACCAGGTTCCATCTTTCTTCTATACCAGCATGATTGGGCTCCCACAAGGTGATGAGCTAGGATGGATGTGCCCCTTGTGGAGCAATTCTTGGATTTTTCACTTGATCTCCTCATTCTATAATAGAGAGCGACGATAAATTGGCCCATTAGGAAATAGTGCACCAGGGGTCAGATCGATGGGGTGCTTGACATGACAGTGCAGAGGTACCCCGGTAGGTGATGAGAAGATATCCAAGTATTCTTCCATGACCTTATCTACTTGGTTCTGTTGTGTGTAGAGGTTGACCATAGAGACCCTGGATGTGGCTGTGATCTTTCACTTATTCTGAGAGAGAATCCTGAAGAAGACAAACTTCCCCATCTGAGAGATGACCTTCCTGCATTGCTTAGCAGAGATCAAGGAAATAGCACTAGGTGGGATTGCCTCAGGTATCCTGTACAATTTCCTGTTCAAACTAATAATAACACTATGAGGCCTAGACTCATATATAGCATGACGTTTCCATAAATAAGGTTGGCCTAAAATAACATCAAAAACTTTGAGAGGAGCAACATCACACAATACCTCTTCTTTGAAGGGCTTGATGTCATATGACAGTCGACACTGTTGGCTGACGTGGAGATCGCTTCCTTCGCGGAGCCATCCAATGTTGTAGGGTTGTGTGTGAGGCATTCTGGGTAGGGCTAGCTGCTTGATGACCTCTACAGAGACCAGGTTCTTCTAGCTACTGCTATCAATAATGAAGTGCAGTGGGATGCCTTTTACCCACATTTGCGAATGGAAGAGGCGCTCTCCTTCTTCTGGCTCGTCTGGTTCACTAGGATGGAGCTTGTTGGTAGCAATGGTGGCACTGGGTTCCGCATCAATGATCCATCTTCCCCTTTCTATTTCTATCTCAGAGTCAGGATTTTCATCTGATTCAGAGGCTTTCACTTTGGCCACCAGCAACTGCTTTGAGTGATAATTGGCAGTGTTATGCCAAGGGCTCTTATGGAAGTCGCACCACTTCCCGGTATCTTTCTTTGTCTTTCCAATGTCCTTCTTTTCTTKCATCTTGGACTGGTTGTCCTGATACTATCCATATTTTCTCTATCCTTTGTTCTATGGGTTGGGGCCACCCTTTCCTGGCTTTTATTGTGAGGGGTTCCCAGTCCCAAATTGYCGCGTCTGTTGTTTGAGCTTCTGCTCGATTTTGACGGCATATCGGTAGCCACGCCCAAGGATGAGATGTCTAGAAATTCCATTTCGGTATGGATGTATCTATGAAGAGCACCATGATACTTGAGCACCAGATGTCACTGTGAATCTTTGATACCCAACTTGGTGCGCAAGGTATGGAAGATATTTGTGAAATCTGGCACTGCTTGGTCTCTTTCTTGCCACAGTGTGGTCCATTTGGTATATAAGTCGTCATAACTTCCGACAGGGTAGTATTGTTCCTTACTAGCATCCCTAAAGGAATCCCAGGTGGATGTGACTGTAAATGAAGAGGCGCTCTCCTTCTTCTGGCTCGTCTGGTTCACTAGGATGGAGCTTGTTGGTAGCAATGGTGGCACTGGGTTCCGCATCAATGATCCATCTTCCCCTTTCTATTTCTATCTCAGAGTCAGGATTTTCATCTGATTCAGAGGCTTTCACTTTGGCCACCAGCAACTGCTTTGAGTGATAATTGGCAGTGTTATGCCAAGGGCTCTTATGGAAGTCGCACCACTTCCCGGTATCTTTCTTTGTCTTTCCAATGTCCTTCTTTTCTTGCATCTTGGACTGGTTGTCCTGATACTATCCATATTTTCTCTATCCTTTGTTCTATGGGTTGGGGCCACCCTTTCCTGGCTTTTATTGTGAGGGGTTCCCAGTCCCAAATTGCCGCGTCTGTTGTTTGAGCTTCTGCTCGATTTTGACGGCATATCGGTAGCCACGCCCAAGGATGAGATGTCTAGAAATTCCATTTCGGTATGGATGTATCTATGAAGAGCACCATGATACTTGAGCACCAGATGTCACTGTGAATCTTTGATACCCAACTTGGTGCGCAAGGTATGGAAGATATTTGTGAAATCTGGCACTGCTTGGTCTCTTTCTTGCCACAGTGTGGTCCATTTGGTATATAAGTCGTCATAACTTCCGACAGGGTAGTATTGTTCCTTAATAGCATCCCTAAAGGAATCCCAGGTGGATGTGACTGTAAATAATGAGGTTTCCTTTGTTTCCTTTTTCTCACAGAATGTTTCCCACCAATCTTTGACATGGGGGACGGCTTTGAGGAGTGCAAAAGTAATCTTTTCTCTATTCGAGAAGTTATGGACAGAAAAATACCCTTCTAGTAGATTCAACCACTTGTCTACAACATTTGCGTCAATATGAACTTCAAATATAGGAATATCGAATTTTATGTGTACCTTGAAGGGGGTGGTGCCTCCGCTCGAAGAAGATGGGTCACATGTTGGTAGCTGTCGAAGGATTTGCGCGAAACTATCCATCATCTCTTTCCTCTATTGCGTGAGGGATTCCTCAATCAACAGTTTCAAAGGATCTCTTGTCCTGTCATATTTATTTTCTCCTTCCATGAGAGGTCGCTTGGGCGTGTGAGAGATTTTTTCCTCAAGAGAAACAAACTCAAGACCCAACTCTTTGTACTCTAACCTCGTTGGAGACATGCATTAAGACAACAAGGAGAAGACCGCTCTGATACCACTGATCCGGATTTTATGAGTAGAACAAAATGAATACAAATTATTAACAAATTCTTAACACAAAATAACAGAGATACAGTAAAACTGGTTTTCTATTCGATAATGAAATAAGCTAGAACTATAAAATGCAGCAGAAACAAGCTTGCTGGAATGGTGGCGTCTTATCTCTGAGAAGAGATGTGACGGTTGTGCTCATTCGTAAGAATATCATTACAATGAGGCTATTAATTCCTTTTACAATAAATAGGAATGCCAAAAACCCTATACACCCAAAAACCTAACCCTAGGAGATGAAGCGCCAAAAGTCATGTGAGCCCCGTTTGGGTAAGTTAGTACATTAACTTCTTGGGGTTGTAACTTTTGCATACGATCTCCGTTTTAGGCGTATGATATGCCGTTGGAAAGGTATCATAGAGGAGATTCATTTTGGGGCCTCAATCATTTCAAAGGAAATAATTGATAATCTCAATCCCGAAAAACCTTCATTTAGGCCCTCAAAATGGCCCCAAAAGTGAAAACTACTAAAAATAGTAAATTGCCAAAATTGCTAGAAAATTGTTTTGAGCTAGTTGGAAAAGTTGGGCGGCCACCTATATCCATATGGATCAATTATCTCCTTAAAAGGATTCCAATATTAATCCAATTCCTCGCATATAAGAAAATCAATCACATAGAAATGTAAATAAAGGAGATGAAGTCGTAGTCGATAGTCAATAAAGGATCATGTAGGAGATTAATCTCTTATCAACTAAGACTTCATCTCCTTTATCAGATGTGAGTATATTTTAGTGGACAAGAATCAGGTGAACAGGGAATTCTCTCTAGAGCTATGACCTAAAGTGGCATACCATTTTCTCAGATATATTACTTGTGATGGAAGACTAAGTTTGGTCTATGCATATAACTTCATATTTTTACACCATCTAAGACATTTATTTCACCAAAATCCTAAACAAAATTTAAGTATCCCATTTTTTCTTTTGCAGTCCCTGAGAGAGATGAGCACAAATGTAAAGAGAAGTAAGAATGAGGAACTAGAACATCATGGCCTCGTCAATCTAGTAGTTTGTGATTCCATATAAGTACAAAGTCTTAGGGTATCATGGGAATAATTTGTGGATATGGAGATATAGGCATTTATGGAATCTCAACAATCTTCTCAAGAGATAATCCATGAGAGGGATATCAAGAGGAATAAGAAACAAGGCAGGCTAGGTACCTCCATGAAAAAACAATCTCAAAATAAATTCAAGGTACAATCCATAGACAAGGAAGTGGATTCTACCCTAATTAAATTAAGGATATTTCCAAGAAACCCATTAAATATTAGGGAGAAAACCAAAACTCAAAGGGAAAGTGGGAATTTCTATAGGAGAGATAAGACTAGATCCCAAGAAAATCCTAAACTAATCATCCCAATCTCCTCTTCCATAGTAAATGTGGAGGAATCCCTTTCCTAAATGAATCACATTAGAGGAACCTAAGGAGGAAAACACAATGGAACCTATAGAATCCACCTTGCAACTCACTCTAAGAGAATTAGAATTATCCAGGGATAAGGCCCTCAAATGTAAAAACATAGAAAAAGATAATATGGACAAGGGAAACAAGGTATAAGGAATCACAAAGGGAGTGGAGAAAACATTCCACCACATACAATAAAAGTTTCAAATCATGAGAATGCAAGGAGTTAACAGTCATAAGAAACTAGAAATGAAAAACAAGAATTTGAAGGAACAATTGGAAATAAATAAGAAGGATTTGAAAGCTCAAATTTACCAGGAAACGATAATGAAGGTATCCATAACCAAAATGGCCTATCTTGAAAAATATGTGATGAGATATAGGAAAATGACCAAAGTTCACAACATTTTTCTCATAGAGCAGTGGTATAAATTTCAAATGTAGAGTCTAGTGCAATAGGTTGCATTTAATATAGAGACCCCAAAAGAATTTGTGGGTGTATGTCAAGATAATGATGAAGAAATGAGGGATATGGTGTGTAAATTTTATCTACACAAAATTTCCCTCCCACATCCCTACAAATAGAACCCAAACCCATATGTAGGGGATTTCCAACTCGAGGCACTATCGTATTGGATTCAACATGAGGATTTGAGAGAAGTTGAATTGAATAAATATAGTGAAGAAGAGATAAATATCCCTCTCTGGTTCAAGGTAGAAGCCCCCAAACTAGAAGAGATCATAACCATCAATGAGGCTCTCATCTCAAATGTGTAAGTGGCACCCATATTAGAATAAAAATAGATGAAATACATTGCTCATTTTGAGGAAACCTTAAGGATTATAGGGGAGGAGGTATCTTAATCTTTACAAAGGAGTGGTATTCACTACAACATGGTATTCAAATAAGGGAACTCCACTCACCTAGAAATCTTGAATATCTCTTGTTGAGGGCCTCACTTTGAAGGGATTCCTTAAGAAGATTAAAATTGAAGTGAATTGGGTTGAGGTTGGTGGTCAGCATGAAAATTGTTTTTTTAAACCTACAGTCCTCGTTGCTATAGTGACGAAAACACGTGGCAACTATAACATTTTCATTGCAACAAAAAATTATCATTTTTTTTCCATGGATGTTTGTTGCTATATAGATGGATTTTTGTCGCTATATAGATGAATGTTTGTAAAAAAATTAAAAAACAATTACTACAACAAATTCTTATCATTTGTGTTTTTCCACGTAGTTACGTCACTATATAGACAAATGTTTATCACTATATAGATGGATGTT
>JASDQU010503534.1:51990-68388 GCA_032191745.1 Picea mariana | reverse complement strand
ATTTCCACGATGAGTTATTCTTTGTCGATATAGTGACGAAAAAATATCCACAAAAAATAAAACCTAATTTCATGGCAAGTGAAATGAATAAGTGTCACAATAGCAATCATGAAAAAGAGTGGAAAATTTGGTCATATTTAGTAGTGCTAAAATGTAAGTCGAAAAAAATCACATCACTCTCACATCACTCTCTATCCTCTCTTCCTTATCATGAAAGGTTTATTCTTCAAAATAGTGATCAAAGAGAGGGATGTTTGAGGTAGCATCATGTTCCGGATTTGGGTTCCTCCCCTTGTCAATACCACTTGAAAATAGAGTTTCATCAAGAAAATAATGAGAGGGGGACTTAGAATGGCAAGGATGAGTGACCCCAACATGCAAGTTAGGGAGGAAAGGATGAATGAAATTGTTCTTGTGAGAAATAGGTCCAAGAACATCGATGCAAGGGTATTATCAAACTTAAACTTGTAATCTAAATCTGCATATTCTTCCTCATGGATATTGGTTTTACTCATATCTGCATGAGGAACGTAGAACCTTCAAATCACTCTCGAACTCAACCTTGTTGTTGAAAACCTATAATGATTGAAAGGAGGGGGTAGTAAAGAATATAGGAATATCAATGAACTTGGTTTAATTATCATGTGGTGGGTACTCTAAAATAGAAGTGTCCTCTCAAAGAATTCGAGCCACATAAATTGTAGTAACCCATATTATCCTCCCTACATACATTACATAAATAATTTTGGAACTACCTTCAAAGAGAGTCTTGTGAAAGGGAAACTCTTCACCTATCTTGAAATTGTCCTTAAATCAAAGAGTAGTTGAGCATGAACCTTTATCTCTAAGGAAGGATCTTATCTTGTCAAAGGAAAACTCTTCACCTATCTTGCAATTGTCCTCAAATAAAATAGTATTTGGTTATGAACCTTTAGCTCTAAGGATGGATCATATCATGGGTAGTTATTTGTTCTTCTTGCAAGAAAGGAACTAGGGTTTGCATGATATTCTTTCTTGGCTTCCAAAAATAAGCTACAGGTCCATTCGTCATGAGATCCATAAAATAAATAGCATTGTTGAAGGATGGGTCTGGTCTCACTTAAAATATGATTATTGGTACTTTTCTCATCAAAAAGCACTCCTCTATTTATGAATCCTCATTGTACACAAAAAATGGATTCGCTAGTCACTAATGAGGAAAAACCTAAATATCTTGGCTCATAGGTTGCTTGAGGGGGGAGACTTATCAACAAAATCAAACTAATTTCCCAATACAAGACTAGCCCTAAAAGAATCAATTTTTTCATGTTGTTGTTCACATGAGGAAAAATGATTTTGAATAGGTGGAAGAAGCATCACCAACTCAACATGGAACGATGCAGTAATGACTCATACCATCGAGATAGTGTATTTGAGGGTAAATGGAAATATGCAAAAAGGAGATAGAGGTATCAAATATTCCTTAGTTGATGTAATACAATCAAAACTCTCCAAATGTTTCCATGGGAACTCATGAAGGAGACCTATAAAGGTCAAGAATCCAAAAAGAGGAAGATTGGCCAAAAGCCTGAAATTTGGTTCCCCATGTACATCAGAAAGGAAAAATAGTTGGGCACCAACAACGTGTCATAAGTAAACATTAGAAATGGCACTGCTTCAGACCTATTAGTATCTATGACAACCAAGACAGAAAAAAGATTTGGGCTAATAAGAAAAATGATAGACTGAAGAATCCCTTGAGAACCCAATCTTGGCTACAGTAGAGAAGATTTTTTCATAAAAAAAAAATATATATAACTAATAACAACAATAGTAAACTATAAAGCAACATGAAATGAACACAAAAATCAATAGAAAATAAGAATAGAAATGGAGTCGTCAAAAAATATAAGCACTTAGGTGCAAAAGAAGTGTAAGGGAAACTATAAGATGGAAATCTATAACAAAATATTAGAATCAATAACCTTCTCTTAAGATAATTTCTCTCCTAATCAATTAATGAAAAAATCATAATGCAACTTCTCTCCTAATTTATTTTTTAAGGATTTGATATTAATATCTTTGAAAATGTTTTCAACAAAATTTTTCAAAAAGAACAACCACCAAAATTGAATAATATGAACTTTAAAATGTAAGCATCAAATATATGTCTACGGGAATATTGTAGATTAATAATTACAAGGATTCACAAGAATGACCATTCTAGCATTAAATAGAATCAAATCTACTTCTTACTAATCTACCGATATTGTTACATAGCCAATAAATAGGTACAAACAGGTAGAACAACAAATATGGTCATTGAGTTGGGTTTTATACCTGGACTTGCATTTCTTTAAAAATGCCAAGGATTCATGGATGTGGCCATGCTAGGAATATGAAGAAAATATTGCATTCTATAACACAACACTTTATTAATCACTTCCAACCATAACATCAGATTCAAATGTATTCCTACATCATATTATAATCTACTGAACATATAATTGCACTCCATGACACGCCATCTTGTTCAATCCTTCTTTCAATGTTTCAACAAACAATGTTAACATTCCCACATTTGGAAAACATATATATAAGTGCATTGCCAACTAAAACATAACATTCAAATCTAAAATTAACTATTTCTTTCAATGTTTCATCAATTATGCAATTGTGTAACACATGTTGGAATACAATCATAGCCTGAAAATCAATCCAAAAAGACCAGGTAAAGGTGGTACAAGATACAATAGTGAAGACAAAATCATTTTCATATGGAGAATGGGCTAGAGGTAAATGAAAGCAAGGAAGAAAACATTACAATTGTAATGAAAATAAGAAACTAGATTAAAAAAAACAAAACAAAAGAATTATATGACCATGAGACCAAGAATGGTGGAAAACTAGAGATTCCCTTCAATGACTCAAACAATGACAACAAGAAAGAAGAACACAAAATTACTTCAATAAGAGTGGTGATTATTTGTTCCTAAATTTAGTGTTAAACCAATGAATTTTTTAGTGGACCTATGAGAAACATGTTCTCCAAAAGATAGCCCTGCCAAGCTTTAGGAAGGAGTTAACACTCCAAAGAATCCATTTGTGCATGTAAAAATGGAAATACACAATCAATTTTCAACAAAGTTACAAAAAATAACATGTTTGGTGATGAAAATCATTTTATGATAATTATTCATGTAGAGCTAGTAGGTTCTTATGATTCCATGCTCAACGAGCATCAATTTTTTTTTTTTGGAATTTAGTATTGGGTAAAGTATTGTACCACTCATGTTTCCTTGGTCAACTTTGAGATCCTTCAATCACATTGAAATTTTTGAAAATACATTGTAATAAGGATTGTATAGGTGGCCTATTTTGATGACCATAAATTTGCATGGTGCAAAAAATCTTTTTTGAAGCCTTTCCAAAAGAACTTCACAAAGATGGAAAAAAAATCAACTTCCAAGCCTTTTATTAATAATGTAGTGGATAAGGTTGTAGAAAAGCTAACAAAGCAAATAAGATTTTCTTTGAATTACTCATGCCACTCTAAGTGAATTCACAAGAAATTTATCTGTGTAACCTTTGTCAATGTTGGTATACACAATGGGGCAATATTTTTTCATCGTAGACATATTAATGTACTATTCAAAGTTTGAAACTCATAAATTTCTCACTTGTTTCAGAAAATTACATAATCTTCCCTTTTGAATCCACATAGATCATTAGGGCTCAGGCTCAAGTGTTTCCTTTTATGCAACGAAGATTGTTTAAGATATGGAGAAACATATTTTTAGATTCCACACATTGTTTTCACTGCACAACTTCTGTATCAGATATTTTTTCTAGAGAAACTAAGAGGAAGTAGAAGTTATAGCAATTGTAACCCTAACCTTTTACATAGATATTGCAATTGCAAAAAAGTGAGAATCAGTTGGGAAAGAGGGCCTTGATTTCACTTTTATAATCATGGTACTTGGGATCAATAGAGTTGATAAGTGTGCAACCCTTAATCAAAATTTGATGAGGTGAACTCTGGAAAAGATGTATTTTAAGGAAAGAACAAAGAAATTGCAACAAATTGTTTATGGTAGAAATTCCACTAGAGATTTGCAAGGTTATTTGTTTTTATTTCTACCTTCCATAATGCATCGAATTAAAAACATTCCTAGTGTAGCACAGTTTGGAAGATATTTTCAAATCAATGGCCATACAATTTGTGTCCCAACTATTAAGGTTTTTTGTTGACAATCAAAACATGCCAAGTTTTTATGTCACTAAAAATCCTAGGAACAATTGGTGATGCTTTGTTAAAGTATATTTCTATTCGACATGTATTCACAACATATAATCAATAATATGAAGGGAATTTGACTTACAAGAAGATACAAATTATATCAAATTGCACTATACAAGACTAGTTGTGATCAACAAATACCAGGTTATATAAGTAATTAATTCTTTGATGCTTGACACTTAATCATACCTTGGAAACATCTAGTTATGTACTCTGGGGATCTCCAAGACATTTGATATGATGGAGAACGTGCACATTAATGGATATGGAATGATGAATACTACAAATGTTGCAAATATCATGGAAGTGTTAATTGGTGTATGTTTTTAAATTGATGGTGAAATTGTATCTCTTTGTTTTTTGAAGTGGCTTCGCATGGAAATTCACATTCTCTAGGATTTTTCCTCTACAAGGAAGCATGATACAAGATTTGTCTCTAATGTGAGTGTTCCTTATTTGGAATCATTATTGGAATTTTCTTTTTATGTTCACATTGTTTTAGTGGAATATGTCCCATATGCATCATATAAGGAGCCATCATTTTCTAGATGCTATTAATTATTAGAATTCCTAGGGAATGGGATTACTACTTTGGTTGGATTACCACAAGAGTTGTAGTTCAAAAGTCTTGGGGATATTTTATTGAATCATTTACCAGTGCAATTCTTGTCAATTCTAAATTTGACACAAATAATGATTGGTATGCCATGAAGAATTGAAACTATGGATTGCATAAAATTGATGCCACTATATTTAGGTCACACTGGCATATGTTGAGAAGAATGATTGGTCTCATTTTCCCAAAACCTAGGGAAAAATGAGGGCAAACAATGATTTAATCAACACAAACATTGATCATAACTTGCAAGAGTGAACCTCTTGGGAAATTGAGGCATAAAGAGATTTTCTTGATGGATTTTTGCCCCAAGTAGGCTATTCAAAAGGGTGTCCATCAAGTCTATGAGGTTATAACCCAATGAAAATTCAACTTGTAATGAAAAATGGGAAATCACGGTCTATTTTTAGCGATATTTCCCTAATAATTTGCATCTGAAAAGAAAACCTCGCAAGAAAAATTAAATTTCAATACACATTTCCCCATTAGAAGGATGGATGAGGTGGGGATTTCTACCACATTGTTACATATATATATAATTTAGTCACTCAACTTCAATTTGAAAGATAAGTGCAAGCCTCATTGTTAATCAAGCATGGGCATAAGACTATTATGAAGGAACATAGGATAGTTCCAAGTGTAGTAGAGAGAGAGAGGGGTGAGACATTCAAAATGAAAGATAACAGTTAGGGACTGGTAGTAGAGGAACTGCATAAAATGATATGCATAATAACATGATGGGGATATGAGCATGGTAGGAATATGAGAGAGAATAGTTCCATTCAAACACAATATTATTTATTTATATATGTAAGTATGCAATGAATAGTAGTCAACCTTCCCATCCATAAATTTAGTGTGTTGGTCCTACTTCATAGCCCCCTTAAGGTAAAAAACATTTTATAAAATTGTGAGACAATAGGTCTATACGATTTTACAATATAGTTGATAAATGTTTCAATTACAAATAAAATAGCATATTTAATAAACAAATAGATACTCCAATATAATGGGTATTTATCCATAATATACAAAGGCAAGGAAACCCACAACAATTACCAACACAAAAGCAAACTCATAAAAATTACTAGTAATTACAAACAATTTACCCAAACAATTACCCATACCAAACAAAAAATTACTAGCAAAGGCAAGGTATCTCTATTTTAGGGTTAAGATACTACTTCACTACCATGCATGAAAATAATTACAAAGGATAGGGATATGCTTAGACAAATGTATTGGATTGGTGGGAGGAACAATCCAATAAAGTGTGAATTCAATACCACCCCAACACAACCCTATTTCCATGTGGATGTTGTCGTATTCCATGTCAACTCGTCGATGTGGAAAATTAGACTTTGTAAACAAGGGTGCATCACTATTGGTGTCCTTCCCCTATGGAAAAGTATTCTTTGAACCCTTTTTAGAATTTATGAAGACATATTATGACTTTCATTGAATACAAACTTTACAGTATTCATTAAAAAAAGTTCCAGATACAAATGCAACATGTGTATGTCTATGATGTGAGCCACAAAGTTCCAAAAATTGTACATACATAAAGTAAAAAAATAAGTAAAGTTCGAAAAATTGTATATACATTAAGTACACAAAATATTAAGTAATCATTTGATAAAGTTCTCATAAAAACAAACTAAAAATTACAAATGCAACATATATGATCTATGAATTATCATATATGGCCACGTTCTCCTCTGCCACTCTCTCCTCCAAGTTGGCCTATAACACATTTGAAATCTATATTATAGACATAATCATAAGTACTTATATTGAAAAAAGACTAATAATTACTATTAAATTATGATGCATCCAATCAAAGTTACAAAATTTCAACCATGATTGATACCTATGAATCACCAACTGGAACATCTTCCAAGATGGATTAAGAAGGTTGCATCATACCCAAGGTCTCCTCATGGTTCCCCTACATATACATACACATATAAGTACATATGTAGAACATTTTTAAACAATTTAATGAATTAAAATTAAATCATTAACACTTGAAATCATAGTTTTAAACTTTGAAACATGCAATTTTCATAACTAAAAAAGTTTCAAACGTGCAATTATACTTGTGAAGTCCCAATCTCTGGAAAATTTCCCGTGCCTAGTGTTGAAAGTCCCAAATTTAATGATAAATCATTTAACATTCGAGTGAACTCCAATTAAGGAACATAAACATTTTGTGTTAGTTCAAAAGTTGCAATGAGGTGGATCTAATAAAATAATTATCATTGAATTCATGAAAGATGTACCAATTGTAACACATACCAATCCAATGCCCTCTTCATCATGCCCAATTAATTTTTTCCAACCATTGCAACAAAACTTTTCATAAGCTTGTACCTCTTCGAGGCCCGTGTAGTCTATATCATCATCTGTCTTATATAAAAAATATCATGAGCATTGGATCGTGCTCTTTGTTGGTTCAAACCGACATCAATACCAACCAAAGGTGAATTTAGATTATTGGCTATTACATCCCTCGCATCCCAACCAACTTGTGAAGTGGCCACCATATTTGAACATAGAGAAACCACCCTTAGTGGATGAGATACCAAGGGTGGTGTAGGTATAGGAAACGATGGATCTTGAAATTCACCTCTTTGATTATACATTCGACCTTTACCAACACCATAATATTTGGAGGGTAGATCGATATAATTTGGGTGCATATTCTCAAAAAACTCTGCATAGATAAATGATCCAGATTATATTAGGAACGATATAAAGGAAGAGATATAACAGAGATATAAAAAAGAATTACACAGAGATATGGAAAGGAACATATTAATACAATAAAGCTCATATTCTATTAATAATGGTTTGAAATACAAAAGACTCTAAAATGCAAAAGCACACAAGATAGCTATAATGGTGTATCTTATCTCTAAGAAGAGATGTGTTGAATATGATCATTCGCAAGAATATCGTTACAATGAGGATCCAAAGGCATTTTTAACACAAATCATAAATTAGAAAACCCTAAAAATCCAAAAACCTAACCCTAGGAGATGAAGCGCCAAAAGTCATGTGGGCCCTGATGGGGCAAGTTGGTACATCAACTTATCAGGGTCGTAACGTTTGCATATGATATTCATTTTAGGTGCACAATAGCCCATTGGAAAGGTCTATCTGAAGAATACACATGTTTCCATCACAATCTAGCTTTTTTTATAGTTTGATTATGCCAGGACCAAAAAATGTTACTTAGGGCCTCAAAACGACCCCAGAAGTTTAGGACCCGAAAAGCTAGAAAAAATTTGTTGAAATGGAAATTGGGATTTGATCCAGTGGAATAGGTGGGTGGCCACCGATATCCACCTAGATAAGTCATCCCCCCTTACGAAGAAATGGTATCCATTGCGTCAAGCGTTGACATCAGATGAGGAAACTTCTATTGAACTTAACTCCTAGTAAGCCACTTGCCTTGATGAAGAAACTGCCCTACTTTGACAACCCAATACAGTTTGATAGTCTGCTAGCGGGTGTCGTTTGTCTTGGAATCCATGATCTGATAAACTATTTCTTATTTGATGTAGGAAGGATTGAGTTATGTAGGGGCGAACTTCTTGGCCGCATCTCAAGTGTCCAGGAGAGGTGGAAAATATGGTCGTAGTACTTCCACATTAAATACTGGGTGCAATCCAAGGAAAGGAGGAATAATTAATTCAAAATAATTCTCACCCACGCCCATGGTGATGGTGTAAGGCCCATATCAAAGTAGGTTAAACTTTCGATGGGGTCCTGTGAAGATCTCTTTCTACAAAATGCAACCATACTTTATCTTCCATCTGAAATGTGTGTGGTACTCGATGTTGATCGTGGCGTTTCTTGTACTTGGAATTGGCTTTCTACACTATATCATGAACTTGTTGTTGGATGTGATAGATGCACTCAACAAATTGTTCTTCTCTATTAGTCTTTGTTTGGTCATGGGAGGACTCTTCCTGTGCGGATGCAATGGGCATAACTACGTCAATGGGGGGAAACGATTGAAACCCCAACCACACCGAAAAAATGGTTGTGGCCAATAGATTTGTGGATGGCTCTATTGTAGCTACTATGTTGAACATAAGGAAGGATTTAATTCCATGTGCATGGATTTGTGGAATTATACATTCGCAGGATATGGACAATCATCATGTTGACTACCTATGTTTTTTCGTAATTCTATGGTTGGAAGGAAGTCGATTTGGTTAGCTTGGTGTCCATCATCGACCATAGGATGGACCAAAAGGTTCTCAAGAACCTATTGTCTTGATCAGAGACAATAGTTTTTTTTAGCCCAAAATGAACCCAAACATATGTGAAGAAGAGCTTGGTTAGGGCCTCGGTTGTGATGCTCTTCTTGCAAGGTGCCAAAATTTCCATCTTAGAGAATCAATCGATGACCACGAAGACACAGTCATTCCCATGCTTGGTTGAAGGCATATTGGACATGTAGTCCATAGAGATGGGCTCCCAAGGCATATCCAGAGTAGGAAGAGGGGTGTATAGCCCCTGTTTCTTGATGGAGGGATTGGAAATGGCACAGGAACTACTAGATATGAGGTACTTGCGAACATATTGGTTAAGATTCAACCAGTAAAAATGCTTCTATAGTACTTTCATTGTCTTTTCTACACCAAAATGTCCTACTTTCTTATTACAATGAGCTTCCCATATCAAATTTTCACACTCGCTTAAAGGGAAAAAAAGGTGGCTCGGATGGCATAATAACCCATCCTAGAGATGAAAGTTGGGAATTGTTTTTCCTACGCTCAATGTCTGATAGGTAGTAGCAAAGTCAAATCCATTATTGTATAATTGTGGCCATCCAGATGTCTCATGTCCATGAGAGTTGATAATTGTGGTGAGCGCTTCCACTGGGGGTCGACTGAGGAAATCTTCGACATCGTTGGTGCAACCCTTCTTGTAACATATATTCAAGTGGAATTGATACAGGTACATGGACCACTTCTTATGGAGGTCATTTTTAAAATTTCCTTATGTCTGCATGAAAGCAGAGGCCTGTGATTAGTGTGGATGATTGTTTCCTTTCCCAGAATGTAATTCTTCCACTGTCAACATTCCTGGACAATGGAGTACATATCTTTGTCATAGGTGGGGTATATTAGAAAGAAATCAGATAGAGTTTCACTATGATAGGCTACCAGATTCCCATGTTGAGTGAGGAATACACCAATATCATAATCTGAAGCATCTATCTCAATCTCAAATGGTCGTTGTAGGTCTTGTAGAATGTGGATTGGTGTTGAGAAGAGGAAGTATTGAAGATCCTTGAATTATTTATGTTGGGGCATGAACCACACAAAATTGACCTTCATGCCACCATTGGTCACTTGGCTTAGGGCCCAAGTGATACGAGATAACCCCAACAAAAAATTTTGATAGAATTTAGCAATGTGCAAGAAGCTATGGAGCTTGGTCATTATTTTTTAGGCCGACCAATTGTGGATGACTTGGATATTGGTTGGATCGACATGTACACCATGTGCATCCACAATGTTTCCAAAATATTGAATTCTATGCATGCCGAAGGAACACTTATCCAAGTTGGAATATAACTTGTGTTGTTTCATGGTGCCCAATAATTGTTGAATATGATTCAAATGTTCCTCCCAAGTTTTGTTGAAGATGAGGATGACATCCAAATATACAACCACAAAGGAGTTTTTGAATGGTCGTAATATATCATACATCATCTAAATGAATGTGTTCGGGGCATTAGTCAAGCCGAAAGGCATGACCAACCACTCAAAGAGGCATTCTTTGGACTTGAAGGATGTCTTCCACACAATAGTTTGCTCAATCGGCACCTGGAGGTAACCTAACTTCAAATAAATTTTATAGAAAAACTTGGCTCCCTTGCACTAATAAGGAACATCATCAATCTGGGGAATTGAGTATCGATTATTGACTATGATCTTGTTCAGGGCTCTATAATCAATACAAATTTTCCATGTCATGTCCTTCTTTTGTACTAGAATAACTGGGCTCCTGCAAGGTGAGGAGCTAGGTCTGATGTGGCCCTTCAGAATTTTCTCTTGGATCTGGAATTTGATTTCTTAATTCTCCATAAAATAACACATGTATATAGATCCATTAAGAAGAGTATCATCGGGTTTCAAATCAATTGGGTGCTTTACCTGATAGTGCACAGGCACCCCAGTAGGTGAGGCAAATATGTCTTTGTACTCCTCGACTATTTTGTCCACCTATTGTTGTTGGGTGGAGAGACCTTGTGTAGGGGTTTTGGGGTTTGCAGTGAAATTTTGGTCACCTTCCTATCAAACCATACAAAGGACAAATATATTAGTCTGAGAAACCACCATTCTGCACTACTTCGTATAGATCAAAGAGACTACAGTATTTGGGACTACCTCGGGTACCCTATAGAGTTGATCTCCCAAAGTAATAATGACACTACAGATCCTAGATTCATAAACAACATGACATTTCCACATATATTGTGTCTTAGAAAAAAATCACAAACTTCAATTGGGGAAACATCACACAATACATTTTCTTTGAAGGGTTTGATGCCATAGTGTAGACAACATTGTTGGCTAATGTGGATGTCCCATCCCTGGATGAGCCAACAGAAGTATGGTTGAGGATGTTGTGTCATTGTCAAGTTCAAGCTCTTGAAACCCTCTACTGAGATAAGTTTCTTCTATATATTGTTGTCAATAATTAAATGGATCAAGGTTCCCTTCACCCACATCTATGAGTGGAAATATGCTCCCCTTCTTCAAGCTCCTCTGGTTCCTCTGGTTGGAATTTTTTGGTAGCGGTGGTGACACTAGTTTCTGCATCAATCATCTGTCTTCCCTTGTTTGTCTCGAAATCAAAGTCTAAGTCATCATCTGACCTCAAGGCTTTCATATCATCTAACAACGACTATGTGGAGGGACATTCATTAGTATTTTGCCAAGGGATTTTTTGGAATTCGCACCATTTTCTAGTGTCATTCTTCAACTTCCCATTACCCTTCTTTGTTGGTGGCTTGGATTGGTTATATTGGATTTGGAAATCCTTTCTTTTTACTTTGGACTGGGAGTTAGGTCCAACCTTACCATATTTTAGCTATTGTGGATTTGCAGATTCGAACTCTTTCTTGTTCTGTTGCTTGAATTTTTGCTCGATTTTGACAACATATCGATAAGAGACTCCTAATGACGAGATGTCTAGAAACTCCATTTCAGTTTGGATGTACCGGTGAAGAGCCCCATGTTATTTTAGGACCATATTCCACCTAGCGAATTTGATATCTATCTTGGTGCGCAAGGTATGGAAAGTATTTGTGAACTTCGGCACCGTTTGGCCCCTCTCTTAGTGAATTGTGGTCCATCTCGTGTATTGGTCATTATAACTTCTAACATGGTGATATTGTTCCTTGAGGAAATCAACAAAATCCACCCAAGTGGTTCTTGTGTTAAGCCTTAAATTGTGGCACATTACCCCTTAATTGGGGAATATTACATTAGTATTGTTATTTTATTTATGTATGCTTGGGTCCATTAGTTATAATTGTACCTCCTAGTCTCCTATATATAACAAGGAGACCTTTTCATTTGGAATCATATGGTATTTGTGAATTCATGTAATGTATAAGGAGGTTTCCCCCTCAAAGACTTGCATAGATGATTTTAGGGGCTAAATTTCACAAATGGGATAATTTTCCATGGTTTTCCCAAAAAATGATTCACTAATTTTCATTTTTTCAAAAATTGATTCACCCAAATTTGATAGAATAAAATTATTTTACCTTAAAAAACACCAAAATTTTATAGAAACTATATAAAATCCTTAGAAATTTCAATATTTTTACAAAACTATCGCCAAACATTTTACATTTTGCATATTAAGGACTAGTAAGATTATCCCATGTTTTTACATTTTAATATAAATTTCCATCCTTAAAATCATTCCTATCGAAGAGGATTATTATCTGAATTTATCTCTTTGTCAATGTGTGGAGTACTTATTCTGAGGTTTTTTATGCTATTTTGATATTTGGTTCTTAACATTTGGTATCAAAGCTAGACAATCCTCGGGATTGGCTTCTTCAAAACAAGTCTTCTTGGAATTTTTGTTACAACATTTTTTTTTATGGAAGGTTTCGTGATCTATAATTTATATGGTGTAGAGGAGACACATTGTAAGGTAGCTAGAGAGGTAGTGGGGGGGCCCAGAGGGCCCATAGTGATAATAGTGGAGGTCATTCAATGTAAGGTGGACTAGGTCCACTATATTATTAAATAAGGTCCACTATGGTAGTTAGATATAATAAATGTAAGAGGACTTCTTACACCGTCCTCAAAATCATACCAAGCATATCTTTCTTGATTATATTCATTCATGAGGCCCTCCATAATAAATCTCTCCTGTATGTTATTCAATGAATCTTGAATACTACGAAAACTATCATTGAGGCCATCTGTGATGATATTTGTGAGGCTGTCTGTGAGGCCTTGTGCTAACACATCCAATCTAGCATCCACTTGGGCTTTGAATGAATCAAGAATTTCTTTCAAGGTTTGAGATGAGCTAGCCATATGAGCACCCTATGAACTCTTCAGTCCTGTAGCCGTCACGAAAAAACTAAAAAAAAATTGACCCAATAAGTTTCGGCAGAAAATCGCGGCGTTTTCTGGAAAAACCCTAAAAAACTGCTGAACTTCAAATGCTCATAACTTCACTTCCCGGACTCCGTTTCAGCTGATTGTTTTTTTGCAATTGGGTGAAATTGTGAGAGGAACTCAGATATGTAACTTTCTTGGAAAAATTCGGCCTCCAACTACTACAAAAATAAAAACAAATCGCGTCGCCGTCCGCAGAAAACCCCTGAAAATTACAGATTTTAAAACCTCAATATCTTGACCTTCTAGACTCCGTTTTGGATGATTTTTTTTTTTCAACTTGGGTGTTTTTATGAGAGGAACTCAGATATACAACCCTTTTCTGCAAAATTTTCACCAAAATACACCGAAAAATTCGATAATTTCGCGGCCCTCTTTTTTTTCTGCTCCGAAAAAAAAAATCTGCAAAAATAAAAATATTTGCCCACAACTCCGGCCAAGGAAAGTGCTCTGATACCACTTGTTAAGTACCTGAATAGATCTACAAATATAATCACCACCAATATTGAATATACAATAGATCCACAAAGTAAGATAAAAGAAACCACACTTTATTATTACCAAACCCTTGGGGTAGGGCAACACCATAAAATAGATCCTATTACGGAAGGGATCCTCTCCTGTTCACTTGCCTCTTCGAGGGGGCATCCTCCTATTGAGCTATTCTCACAATACAATATTTCTCTTCATGTCTCATTACATTGCTTAAACCCCTTTATATATTTCTACCATCACCTAAGAACATTCTAGAGGAGGAATCTTCTAGAAGTAGAACCTTCTAAGAAGTCCTCTTACATTTATTATATCTAACTACCATAGTGGGCCTTATTTAATAATATAGTGGACCTAGTCCATCTTACATTGAATGACCTCCACTATTATCACTATGGGCCCTCTTGCCCCCCCCACTACCTCTCTAGCTACCTTACACACATAGAGATAACTTGGGTCCTAATTTCAGATCTTTTTTTTTATATTTTTGGAGATACATTATGTTCAAGTTAGGGTTTTTGACTAGTCCTAAAACTAGTCTCAAACAAGTCTTCTTGGAATTTTCGTTCCCAATTATTTTCAGATTGGTTTCAGGTTTGGAATTTTTTACCGTATGAAGGAGGAATAATGAAGTGTCATTTTTAAAAATTTCATCCCCTTATTCACTGTACTCTGAAATTTATTCTCGGAGGAAATTAGGGTTTTGGGTTGGTCCAGATTTCATTCTAAAACATGTTTTCTTGGGATAATTGTTATATCCATAGCTACAGACCTCCAAATTGAGTGAAAACTATTACATTGGTTAGGGTACAGAACAAAATTTTACTGGTGTAAATTTCAAGTTCAGAAGTGAATACACTGACAAGTGGCAGGTCGTAGAAGTTCTCTCTCCTGAAAGGGAAAAAATAAACACACCTTGGGAAAGTTATCATAAAATTCTCTTGGACAATCCAATTTATTGGACACACCTACCACACTTAGAGGGGGGGTTGAATGATTGTGGGGATATTTTTCCCAAAACTTCCCTCTTTCAAAAAACTCATTAGTTAGCATTCAACATTTACTGATTACTCATTGTTGTCATTTATAACCAGTTAGATGTGAACACATATCAGCAACATATATTAGAAATATATCATCAAAAGTCATCACCACAAGGAACATAAAGAACACAAGATGTATGTACAATTTTCTTTTTATTATGGACTACAATCCTTGGGGTTTTTCAACAACAACTGAATAGAGTACAACTCTACAAGACCATCAGCTCTATCATGCAAGACTCAGCTTACACACTCAGCACCAACTGAGATGAGGCGACAATCCTCAACACATATCAATATGCAACAGGTACGTGACCTGTCGGTAGTGCAACACACGTATGTATGCGCCCTACCAGTAGTACAACCCGCCTGTATACATGCCCAAGCAGTACTATAGCCTATGTATACCTTATGAGCTATTAGGGTTTATCATTTTCATCACATGCTCAGATCCTCTGCAACCTACAATCATATACTCTTATGTCTTTCACTGTCCAAACTGACCCACATCCATTCACAACACATCCAATCTCTCCAATAGTCTACTCATGCTCCACAACCAATCAATATGAATGATATCTCAATCATGCATAAATAACCAGTATACCATAGCAATCATGTCACCACTGAATCACAAGAGTACTGCTCATTCCATCAACCAACATAGACCAAATCACAGTAGCCATACCAAGAATTCCCTAAGCAGTCACAACAGAGTAAGATATACTATCCATCAAGACAATAATGTAACTATACCAGTGTCTTAGTGACAGATATGAGCCCATAGAATGCAGATCTGGAACCTGCTTCAGTCTTCAACAACTTGTCATCATCTCAACCAAAAATATCCATGAGTTTATCCACAGTACGCTCCCTATACACCAACATCCTATGTACTGTATGCACCATGTACACAAACAACTTGTGTATACGCACCCTATACACAGACAAGCCGCGTATGCACCAGAAAATAGGGTTTTTTTGTGATTCCGATAATTTATCCTTCATGGTCTCAGACTTGCTGAAAATTCAATGCATCCATGAGATCCTCCCGATCTCCTCTCTCTTAGAATATATCTTCAATCATGCTCAAGAGATCCACACCAAAATGCTCTCACAAGAATCTCTCCATCAATACTCCAAAAGATATTCTCACAAGAAGCTCTTCATTGATCCACACAAGGGATGGATTGCAAGAGACCATTGCTATCTTATTTATACTTTCATCCTCTAGGTCACTTAACCCATTTCTTGGGTCACTTAACCTATTTTCCTTTTTTTTTTAGTGTTTAA
>JASDQU010503534.1:32119-51537 GCA_032191745.1 Picea mariana | reverse complement strand
TCCTATGAGGGATTTCACCATAAGGGGACCACTTTGGAGTTCATCCATTTGTGCACCTTATCAACCATGATAAGACTATAATGATTCATATTTGCATCAATCCACCACTACATCATATACATCAACTATGCATCATGAATCAATGACAGCTCATTGATCCATCTTCGTCATATACTAAGATCAAACCTTTGACCTTTGACATCATTCAATCATCCTTTGGCATCAATCAAACAATCAATCATTTGACATCAATCAATCACACCTTTGGATTTGCATCAATCAATCAATCAATTACTTGACATCAATCAATCAACATTTTGCATCAATGACAACATGATCCAACAATCTCCCCCTTTGGCATTGATGGAAATACCAACATTGATGTCAATACCAATTTACCAATTATTGATGTCAACATGTAGATAAGGCATGCTTTACATCAATAGTCAATGTGACTATCTCTCCCAATTGTGACTATCTCTTCCAATCAATAATCATCAATCACATCAATGTGATTATCTCTCCCCCTTTGACATCAATGGAAAAGGGTCATTCTCCTCTTAGGGCTGCTCCCCCTCCTTGAACTTTCCTTGAGGTTTCTCCCCCTGTCTTAGTGCCTTTGATATTCCTATGAATAATCTCTCCACTTTTGAACAAGGGATATCACTATGATGTAATGCTGAAGATACATCGAACATACTCCACTTGTGACCATTGCTCCCCCTGGAATTATGCTTCTGTGATCTTTCTTCAAATATAGGGCACTTTTCTAGGTATGCATATGATAAATATCTCCTCCTAGAATCATGGGAAGAAGAATGACTCCCCCTATGGGTATGTCTCCCCTATCTTCTCTGTAAGATGAACAATGTGTTGCCATATCATGATCCTTGGACCTGTTCATGCATCAAACTCATACCATACCAAGCATCATGAAGAAAAATATATGTCAACAATGAAATAAAGAATCATGAGAAAAATATCAACCAAGTACATCCTGTACAAAATGTGTTCTCATCATGCACAACACCTATGTACATAAACCATGTACATCAACATCATGCAATGTGCCAAAAGATATCATCCATGGAATGTATCAATCATANATCATGTATCTCAAACAAATGCCAATTGTTGTGCTAATCAAGTAGTACCAATGGTGTAGTATCATCAATCATATGACATCTATGAGTGTACCAAACATGTACATTACCATGCACCAATACCACAAAATGATGAATCCCATATATGTATGCCAAATCTTCCATAAAGCATGCACCAATCAAAATGCTAGTAGGTGCCTCTACCAATGTACTAAAAAAGTACCAATCATGCATAAACTATAGATCAACAATGATTTACAACATGATAACCTCATTAACTCACCAACCACATGTCCCAATGTGTAGCCCATCCATATGCTAAATGCATGCATCAATATTTCCAACAAGTAAGCTTCCAATACATCATCAAGATATATCACATCACCAAGGTGTCATAACTTCACTGTCATGACCAACATTGTTATTCAACATAAAATGCATCAATCCATACTCATGGGTTAGTGCCATGTACCCAAATTTTATTTTACATCATTGATGCAGACCCCCGACCCTCGGGTCGAGATCCACGCAGGATCTTCTATAAACCTCCACAAGAGTTAAGCAAAACCCTTGATTAAGATCGTGAAGGATTTTCGGGTCTCTCGAGTTCGACGCTTTCAACACAATGCCACCACTCTTTGCAAAAGTCGAGATGTGAATCTCTGAATGGGCATAAGGGATAATCCCCCTCTCTTCAACCCCTTGTAAAAGTGACCACTACAAAGGCCTTAATGCAAGCTCCTTTTGTGACTCGCGATCTCACGAGTTGGAGAGTCGAAGACTCTTGACTCCTCTTGCTCCAAATCTCTCATACCCGAAATGTGATACAGGTATGGCTCCTCCTTTCTAGCACCTTTACAAATGACCGCCGGCTAGAGCTTAACTCTAGCACCTCTCGCAACTCACGACTACCCTCGGGTCGAGATCCATGCAGGATCTTCTCTAAACCTCCACAAGAGTTAAGCAAAACACTTGATTAAGAGTGCGAAGGATTTTCAGGTCTCGCGAGTTCGGCGCTTTCAACGAAATGCCACCGCTCTCTACAACAATCAAGATGTGAAGCACTGAATGGGTGTAAGGGATAAGCCCCCTCTCTTCAGCCCCTTGGAAAAGTGACCACGACCAATGCCTTAGCACAAGCTCCTTTCGTGACTCGCGATCTTGCGAGTTGGAGAGTCGACGACTCTCAACTCCTCTTGCTCCAAATCTCTGATACTTGAAATGTGATACAGGTATGGATCCTCCTCTCTAGCGCCTTTACAAATGACCATTGGATAGAGATTAACTCTAGCACCTCTCACAACTCGTGACTTCGCGAGTTGGAGTGTTGAGAACTCATGCTCCTCCTTTGCGAAACCCCGAAGCACGATAATTCAATGATGGGTTGACTCCTTCAAGGGGTCGCGTGTATGCCACCTGTCACCTACTTTCACCTTTTTTGTCCACTGTATGTTTGTGCCACTTGTCAACCACATGGTCCCCACCTAACATATGTTCCACGTCTTCACACGAGCCCTCGACGCTCAACATTTCATGACTTCTGTAGTAAAAAAGAAATTCTTCCAACCTTTGAACCCCCGATACACGATACCACATGGAGGTTTTGATCCAATGGTTCTCCCGTGGCTAGGATCCAATGAACTGGATCTCCTTCCCTACTCCTCGTGACTCAGGACTTGGAGTGACCAAGAATTTAGTCTGCCCTCTAAACTCACAAACCATGAATTCGCGAAATGATCCAACAGCATGGGGTGAAACGAGATCAATGGCTCATATTTACCCTCACTCCTGGGTGATGAGGTTAACCAGCCTCTAACCACCTTTCAACTCCCGTCAATCCTATGGTCCTCACGATCTCGTGAGTTCTACATGGAAAATTCAGACCATCCGCCTCTGTCCTTGATAATTCTTTATCCCTGAACTATGGCAAAGGTGATTTGATTTGTTCTTTTCTTGATTTTGATCCAAATTGTTCTTTGCTTGGCCATCTATCTTTCAGGATTTTGGCGAGGTATTCACCTCCAAATCCCCAGTGGCTTTCAGATATCTACCACATGTCGTTCCAGATCCAATGGCTGGAACCTTCACCTGATCCTCCTCACAACTTATCATGATCTGATGGCTCTCGTGATTTTGGCACTCTCTCTTGGAAGTGCTCCACCATTCATTCACAGCTCTTGTGCACCTAGTTCTCAAACACTGATGGCTTTCGTATCTCCACCACGTGCCCTCCACAAATGGATGGTCCTGATTCTTTCAAGACTTCCCTTCTCAGGAAATTGGGCAAATCTTCACTCTCGAACTCCCAGTGAACAAATCCCCGAAATGTGGATCTCTTGACACACATCCTCTGAGATGGATGGTCCCAATGTTTTCGGGACTTTGACGAGTCCTCTCTTCTCTGCTTCCACAAGATTGTAAACCCCTTTCACCTTCTACCAGATCTCATGGCTATCGGCCCTCAGCGCTAGATCTGATGGTCAAGATCTATTCTCCTATGATTTGATACCTTGAGTGGTCCCGTTGTTATCTCCCGTGCAACTATGTTTCATCCAACGGCCTGCGGCTATTCAAAACTTCCTCCTGAAGGCTCTCCACTGTCCATTCCAATCTCTTCTCCTTCATAATATGTCTGAGTGTCTGGACGTAGATTTGGACGGTCCAGATTCTCCACTTTTGCCAATCTGATGGAATTTGTTGTTGCTCCCCCTAAGCATGCACTTCTTCCCTTCCCCTAGAAGATTTCTGAAACTTGAATGTCTTGGCCTTCGATGCTTCTCTTGCGATCCTCGTTCCTTTGGGTCTCGTCTGCATTATGGAAACACTTCCCCTCCTGAGATTTCTCAAATCAGAAACCTCGAAGGCTTCTTGGCCTTCTGCTCCTTTCTGTTATTGCTTTGTGTGCAAAGGCATTGTTCCTACTAAGCTTCACTCACTCTGAAACCTTGAAAAGGTTTCTCTACCTCTGTACTCCTTGCAATATTCCTGCACACAACTGTGTTATCTGTCCTGAGCTTTGCCTGCTCGAATCTCTAAGGAATTCATCCCTTATATTTCTCTTCAAAGGGGAATTTGATGCCCTCCTGTAAATTTCGTGCTTAAGCACTCCTTGCTGAGCTACAGAGCATTCGACAGTTCTATGAGTATCTTCCTTTGATACTCCTCTCCTCGAACTCGACAAAGAGTTCTCTTGGGTGCACTCGTGCACTCGCTTAACGCCCTCCTGGAAGAGCTCTACAGAATTCTCATAAATTCTATAAGTGTCTTCTCCTCCAACACTCTCCTTTTCACAGAACTTGAAATAGAGTTCTCCTTATNCATAATTCAAATCGATTTTGTCTTCTCTCTGTTCCCTCCTCTGCACAGTCTTACCTCCAAGGTATTCAGCAACCCTGAGGCTTCTCCCTTGAGTTAATGATTCAACTGGTGTGCCCTCTTGGCATTTCTTTGTCTAATTTCCACAGAATCCAGATGTGCACACTGGCACAACCTTACAGAGTCCTTGGCACTCTGTCATGCAACCTCTTGCATGAAGCCACAAAGAATCCAGACTAAAATCAAAGAAAATCAACAGACAGTAAACTTTGTATATCCCTGCAAATGTAAACTAACATACATCTACATCATATAATGAACACATACATAACATTCATGAAAGACACATAAACACATAGAAACAAATATGCAGGAAAAACTTCTTTTTATTATCTCAGAATATTTGTTTACAATGGGTATGAGCTCAGACTGCAATAGAGTCTCGACTCTCCTCTCTTCCTCCATTTTCTACATGCTCTCTAAATTCAAGATTCTAAGATATTTAACAAAAAGGGGCTACTCAAGCTCTTCCCTCCATCTCACCTACTCTCATAAATTACAATGAATTACATTCAATGGGACATCTAATCCGAATCAGATATAGATCCCCATCAACCTGTCATCCATTAAAGGCGACCCTATCTACTACATGCAAAAAGGCATATGTGCGGCTCTTCGGCCTTACAACAGTTATTACAAATTTGAAAATGAGAGGGTTGGCACCTCTCACCTCTATTGAATGCGTGTTGAATGTGTCGCCTAGCTGGCACGTTGATGGATTGGAGCGATGCTCTTGCATCATACTCCACTGCTGCGAAAAATTCATGAGCTCCTGCTCATGAGCTTCCCAGCTCTGGTGTTGAAATCCACCTAGATCCCAAATAGTTCTCTGGAGTTGTCCATCTACTCCATCGCGTTGTTGTTGTTGTTGCTGCTTCCCTGCTGCTATGGCAGGCTTCCTTCCACTCAGCTTCTCCTTGCTGGAAGATTTTGTTGTTGACCTCAACATAAGCCTTTTGTTTCCCTCAATTACCTCATCCAACTGCTCCAGTGGCTGGCGCTCTTTATGTGGTCTCCTCGGCTACACTTCTTCCTCATCAGTGGGTAGATCTACTCGATCCCTCTTGCGATTTTCTCAACCTTTTGTGGCCTTAACTTGCCACTTTGCTGCAAAATTCAGTTTCGCAGTCTCGCCACTAAGCTGTTTCTTAGATTATTCCTTTGACAATTTTGTCTCTGCCATTTCTCCTTGATATGGTTCAACTCCAGCCTCCTCCAGCTGTTCCCCAGACTGGAATTTTGTTTCACCTTCTGCTACAAATCTCAGCGATGTGGTCATCATCTGTTCAGCTCCCTGGATAAAATTTCTAAGCAATTCCTATGAATTCTCCTTTGTTAACATCATGACTATCTCCTTGCATCCATGTTTTGGTTCTGGATGGTCTAACCAATCCTCCAACATCCTCAATTCCATCTCCTACAGGGTGAGAAACTCATCTGTGTGCTCCTCTTTTGATGGGGCATATTTTGATGCCTTCTCCATTTCTTCTTTCTCTTTGACAGTCACAGCTAGTTGTCCTTCTGTTGTTGTTGTATCTGTAACACAGAATTCGTCCTCAACTAAGTTGTATGGTAGAAATACCTCTATCCCTCCAATGATCAGAAAATGTGTCTGATCCTTCTCCATTAGCTCTCCTTGCTGATATGAACTCACCTTTGAGCTCATCTTCTCTCCCTTTCCCACTTGGCAATATGGGATTTCTTCTCTACCCACCTGGTAGTCTATGATATCTCCTAGTTATCCCATCTCATTGCCCACCTGGAAACTTGAAAGTTCCTCGTTTCTCATCTCATAGTCTCTGATATTTTCCAGTGATCTCTTCTCCTCATCATCACTGAGATTTCTCCTAGATTCCGGCTCACAGACGTGAACCACTTTCTCTGTGTCTCTGGGGATTTCAGCATATCTCAACCACCTTCTCAACATCTGTCGCTATCCTCTGGCCAACAATCTTTGAATCGGCCATTTCACCTTCCTCCTGATGGGCCATTTGTATACCCAATGTGTTCTTTCATCCTGTTGCATCTTCAATGCAATTTTTTCCAATCTCACCCTCACATTAGTGAGTTCTTTGTCCATTTCAAATTTTCCCTTCTGTTGGTGGTCCTTTCCTTGACCATTCCTATGGATTTTAGTAGCCATATGCATCCTCCTACCTACCATCCTGGAAAGTCCACTACTGTCACTTTGTGACTAGGAGCATTTCCAGCATCTCCTACAATCCGCCCAACTGTACCATTTGTTGTTGCATCCTGCAACAATATTTTCACACAGAGCATCAACACTCTATCTTCCTTCAGCTCCTAATACCACCTGATGGTATCGAAATGTCTCTTATTTACTCTGCCTCCCTCTACCTGAAATCTACAGACAGAAAGTGGCTCTGATACCAAAACTGATAGTGCGCATCAGAGTATTTTCTTCAATCCCTTCCACTTGAAATATACAAACGAAGTATCAGGATTTGATACCAAAACTGATACAGACCCCCGACCCTTGGGCCAATATCCATGCAAGATCTTCTCTAAACCTCCACAAGAGTTAAGAAAAACCCTTGATTAAGACCGCAAAGTATTTTCGGATCTCACGAGTTCGGCACTTTCAACACAATGTCACTGCTCTCGGCAACAACCGAGATGCGAAGCTTCAAATGGGTGTAAGTGATAAGCCCCCTCTCTTCATCCCCTTGGAAAAGTCACCATGACCAAGGCCTTAGCGCAAGCTCCTTTTGTGACTCACAATCTCGCAAATTGGAGAGTCGAATACTCTCGACTCCTCTTGCTCCAAATCTCCGATACCCGAAATGCAATACGGGTATGGCTCATCCTCGCTAGCGCCTTTACAAATGACCACCGACTAGAGCTTAACTCTAGCACCTCTCACAACTCATGACTTCACGAGTTGGAGTTTTGAGCCCTCATGCTCCTCCTTTGCGAAACTCCGAAGCATGATAAATCAGCGATGGGTTGACTTCTTCCAAGGTGACGTGTGTATGCCACCGTTTGCCTACTTCCACCTTTTTTGTGCGCTATATGTTTGCACTACCTGTCAACCATGCAGTCCCCACCTAACAGATGTGCCACGTGTTCTCACAAGCCCTTGGTGCTCAGCAATTCATGACTTCTGCAGTCGAAAAGAAATGCTTCCAACCTTTGAACCCCCGATACGTGATACCACGTGGAGGTTCTGATCCAATGGTTCTCTCGTGGCTAGGATCCAATGATCTAGATCTCCTTCCCTTCTCCTCATGACTCAATACTTGGAGTGACCAAGAATTTGATCTACCCTCCAAACTCACGAACCTCGAATTCGTGAAATAATCCAATGGCGTGGGGTGAAAGGAGATCAATGGCTCATATTGACCCTCGCTCTTGGGTGATGAGGTTAACTGACCTCTAACCACCTTGCAAATCCCATTGATCCTACAGTCCTTGTGATCTCGCAAGTTCTCCATGGGGAATTCAGACCGTCCACCTCTATCCTTGATAATTCTTTGTCCCTGAACTACGGCAAAGGTGATTTGACCTGTTATTTTCTTGATTTTGATCCAACTTGTTCTTCGCTCGACCTTCTGTCTTTCGGGATTTTGGCAGGGTCTTCACTTCCAAATCCCCAGTGGCTTTCAGATCTCTGCCACACATCGTTCCAGATCCAACGGTTGGAACCTTCTCCTTATCCTCCTCGCAACTTACATGATCTGATGGCTCTCGTGATTTCGACACTCTCTCTTGGAAGTGCTCCACCGTTCATTCACAACTCTTGTGTGCATAGTTATAAAACCTTGATGGATTATGTATCTCTGCCACGTGCCCTCCACAAATGGACGATCTTGATTCTTTTGGGACTTCCCTTCTCGGGAAATTGGGGGAGACTTCACTCTCGCACTCTCGGTGAACAAATCCCCGAAATGTGGATCTCTTGACACGCGTCCTTTGAGATGGACAGTCCCATGTTTTTGGGACTTTGATGAGTCCTCTCTCCTCTGATTCTATGAGATTTTAAACCGCTTGCACCTTCTCCCAGATCCGATGGCTATCAGCCCTCGACGCTAGATTTGACAGTCCAGATATATTCTCTTGTGATTTGAAACCTTGAGTGGTCCCGTTTTTATCTCCCGTGCAACTCCATTTGATCCAACGGCCTACGGCTATTTGTCACTTCCTCCTAAAGGATCTTCACCATCCGTTCCAATATCTTCTCCTTCATAATATGTCTGAGTTTCTGGACGTAGATTTGGATGGTCCAGATTCTCCACTTCTGCCAATCTAATGGCAGTTGTTGTTCCTCTTTTTGAGCTTCCACTTCTTCCCTTCCCTTGTAAGATTTCTAACAATTGAAGGTCTCGGCCTTCGATGCTTCTCTTGCGAGCCCAGTTCCTTTGGGTCTCGTCTGCGTTATGGAAATGCTTCCCCTCCTAAGATTTTTCAACTTAGAAACCTTGAAGGCTTCTTGGCCTTCTGCTCCTTTCTGCTATTTCTTTGTGTGCAAAGGCATTGTTCCTCCCAAGATTCACTCACTCTGAAACCTCAAAAAGGTTTCTCTACCTCTGCACTCCTTGCAGGATTCCTGCACACAACTGTGCTATCCGACCTCATCTTTCCCTGCTCGAATCTATAAGGAATTTGGCCCTTGTATTTCTCTTCAAAGGGGAATTTGATGGCCTCTTGGAAATCTCACGCTCAAGCACTCCTTGTTGAGCTATAGAGCATTCGATAGTTCTACGAGTATCTTCCTTTGATACTCCTCTCCTCAAAATCGACAGAGAGTTCTCTTAGGTGCACTCGTGCACTTGATCGACTCCCTCCTGGTAGATTTAGTAACTCAATTTTAACATGCATGGTGATTTTGCATGTGAAACAATTGTTTAACAATATATAATCAAGCATGCAATAGATAAATAACATAGAACAGTTGCAATCTGTGTATTATGAAATAAGACCGAATACAATGTCGCATGCGGTGAAATAAAATGAATCTCTCGGCTAGATCAAATATAGACGGATCTCAACGGGAATACAATAAAGAAACTAAAACTATAATACCTGGAACCAGAAGAATGATGTTGGATCAATGGATGAGAAATATGAATTGTTGCATGCTATGGCAACTCACACAACAACTCCTGCAAGTCAAGTAAGTTTTCCCCAGTGGTTAAACTCCTTGGATATGCCTGGAATCTATCTCAAACAATGTTCCATAACCTCCTATGCACTCCTAATGTATGTCGGACTGAAGATCAATGCTCTATTGATCTGTATTGACCCCGAATGGGATCCCCTTGGGGGTTGTGCCCCTACTTCTTCCAACTGTTGCACCCTAGTGGCTACATTGTCGGAATATGGATGTATATATATCAAACTGAGCACCCGGTATCCTATGTAATGGGTTGGAAGGGTTTCTCTAGATCTAATCTGGTGATCTCTCGGGAACCCTAAATGTATCCTCCCCAACTGTTGTGCCCTCACTAGATGACTGATGCACCCAAGAGGACCCTCCTTCGGAATCTAATGAGTAATAGCTCAAAATATGTTCCCTTCCTTCCTCTCAACTGGGTCAGAAGGAAATGTGTGAATTATCCCCACGCGAGACAAGCTAACCCTTAGATTCTCCTAGTTATTGCGCCCTCCTCCTGATGAAGTGCACACTAGTTGTATGAAGTTGTAAATTGTTACTGCAAAATGATGAAATATATGTGTGATCTTACCAGTGACTAGGGTGTGTCTCTCAACACCAAAATCAACCCACTGGTGTCTTCCTCATGGAATCCACAATCTCCACTAATTCGCTTGAAACAGTGTAATCTCCTCATAGCTCAATCTGTCAAACCATAAGATGCATAATGAGAAATTAGGTTGTTTTTCAGCCTCATATACTCCTCCAAAACCTTATTTCATTGTTGACTTCTATTTTTATCCCCTCACTTATGTACCCTTCTATATTTAGCTCAAAATCACTTAAAGGCACTTTTACCCACTTTTCACTTAATGTCACTTTCAAATTATAACGTTCTCTAGTTAAGTAACATCAAGTGACCTTGTTTTCCCTTGTATCTCCCTATCTATAGTCTAATAGGGATGTTTATACTACTAATCCCTCCTCTCTAGAGCTCCTACTCATAAAGGGACATTACAGTACTCCCTTCCCGATATTTCTTGTCCTCAAGCAATACCAATCTAGAGTGTTGCAATACCCGCTCACTCTCCCAAGTAGAATCCTCCACTGGAAGCCCTCTCCATTTGATCAAACACTCCCTGATGACCCTTTTCCTCAATCTATTCTCTTGGAACTCTAGTACCTCCTATGGAACCAACTCTAGTTGCCCCTCCTCATCCAAAGGTGGAAGCTCCTCTGAAGCGTTGAGGAATTGTCCCACTACTTTATTCAGACAAGAAACATGGAACACATTGTGAATCCGACTCCCATCTGGAAGCTCTAACTTGTAGGAAACTTCTCCTACCTTACGTATGATCCTATAAGGCCCATAGAACCTGGGATTGATATTTTCCTCCCCACTCTTCTTCAGAGATGACTGCATGTAAGGTTGTAGCCTCAGGAATACTATATCCATAACCTCAAAGATATTCTTTGTCATGTGTCTATATGCACTCACCTTCTACCTATTCTATGCCATATGAAGATTCTCTTTGAGTACTTTGAGAATATCCTGACTCTCTACAACCCATTCTTTGGCTTTGGGATCTCAGCTATCTTCTAAAACCAAGTCAATAAAAGTCGGAGAATCATACCCATATAATTCTCGGAAGGGGGTCATGTGATGGACATGTAGAAGGTGTTGTTGTAACAGTGCTCTCCTAGATGTAGTGACCTCACCCCTTTTCTTTATTGTATGCTCACATAGTTCCTCAAGTAACCCTCAACCCACTTGTTGACTATATTTATCTTCCCATCAGTCTGAGGGTAGTAACTGGTGCTAGGTGTCAACTATTTCCCCACCAATCTGAATAAATCCCTCCAAAACATGTCGATAAATGGATTGTCCTTGTCGTTGATGATGTTCTTTGGCAAACCATGAAGTCTGAAAACCTCTCTAAAGAATATCTCGGCCACATGTACTACGTTGTAATATGTTGGAATGGCATATAAATGTGCAAACTTGGTCAATCTATCGACCACCACATAGATACAATCCTTACCCTGAACCTTGGGTAGTCTTGTAATGAAGTCAATGGAGATGCTTTCCCATTTCTACTCTGGAATGGGAAGTGGCTGAAGTAACCCTTCTGGAAGAGTCTTCTCTGACTTGTTCTAATGAAAATTCACACACTCAATGATATATCTCATCATGTCCTATTTGATACCCTTCGAATAGAATCTCTCTCTGACCTTCCTGCAGGTTATGAAAAACCCTTGATGGCATGCTAGTGGGGAGGCATGTACTGCAGCCAAAATATTCTTTCTGAGACCCAATATTGGCACTAGGTAGACTCATTCTTTGTATAAGATGACATTGTTGATGACTAGGTAGACTCATTCTTTGTATAAGATGACATCGTTGATGACTATGTACCTTTTGTCCTGTACCTTCCCATCCAAAATATCACAAGTGAACTTATTCTTGGAATATTCCACTAATAAGTGGGATTTCCAATATGATGAAATCTCCATCAAAGAACAAGTTGTTGGTCTCCTAGACAATGCATCTGCCAAAATTTTCTTCTTACCCTTGACATACTCTATGTAAAAATAAAAGTCTTGGACCTTTTTCACCCACTTCTGTTGACTCTCATTGAGATCCTTCTGCTCAAGGAAATACTTCAAGCTATTATAGTCTGTCTTGAGAAAAAATTTTCTTCCCACCAAGTAATGTTTGAATTTGGTCAAGGCATGCATGATTGCAAGCATTTCATTTTCATATATTGAGTACAACCTCTCATGTTGACTGATATTTTTTATCTAAAACAAAATGGGGTTTCCTCCCTGCATCAACGCTTGTCTTATCACCTCTCCCGATGCATCACACTCCAATATAAATGGTAGCATGAAGTATGACAATGTTAAAACTAGGCACGTGCCCATGACTTCCTTCATGTGATAAAATTCCTTTTGTAGTGCATCGGTCCAGATGAAGGCCCCATGTCTGGTGAGATCGGTGAGTGGTGACCCCAACTGTGAAAAACCTCTCACAAACCTCATGTAATAGTTTCATATCCCAAAGAAAATCCTCAACTCCGTCACATTCTTGGGTGTTGGACAATCCAAAATGGCCCTGATCTTCTCCCGATGCACATATACCCCCTAAGCGCTAATAATGTGGCCCAAATAAAGAATCTATGTCATTCCAAACTCACACTTTGACTCCTTGGAATATAGTGATTGGGACTCCATGATATTGAGTACCTCATCCAATCACCTTAGGTGCTCCTGCCATGTCTTATTGTAGACCAATATGTTGTCGAAGAATACCAATACTGATTTCCTCAAGTGATCCCTGAAAATATGGTTCATGCAAGACTAAACTGTAGCTAGTGCATTGGTTAGCACAAATGGCATAGCCAGAAACTAAAAAATGGCCATAGTGGAACCTGAATGTCATCTTCTCTATATCCTTCTCTAGAATGCAGATCTGATGATATCCAGAGCGTAGATCAATCTTAGAGAATAAACCGACCCCATGTAGTTCTTCCATCAACTCATCAATGTGTGGGATAGGATACTAGTTTTTTATGGTTTTCTTGTTCAAATCCTGGTAGTCTATACACATCCTCATGGTACCATCCTGCTTTAGGACTAAGACAAATGAAGAAGTGAATGGGATATTATTGGGTTTGGTGTGTCCCATCGCTAGAAATTCCTTTATTTTTTTCTCTATCTCATCCTTGAAACTATGAGGATGGTGATAGGGTGTTGTAATCATTGGTTTAGCACCCTCCTCCAACTCAATGGTGTGCTCAAACCCTATGTCAAGTGGTATCCTTGGTGGAATCATAACAAAAACATATTGATGTCACCCCAACAAAGTCCCGATCTCTGTCTGATATTGTTTCTAACCATATGAATCCCTTCGTTTGGTGATCAGCCATTCTATTGCATAAGCTACCTCCCCATGCCTGAATATCCTCTCCATCCTCTTGACTAAAAATTTCCTTGATGCTCATGTCGACATTCCCCTCAGCACAATCCTCTTCCCCTCATTATCTCTAAACCCCATCTCAAGAGTTTAGTACTTGGTCATGATCTTTCACAAGGTGATCAACCACTGGACTCCCAACACCACATGTGTGTCAGATAGGTCAACTACATAAAATGTGTCTCTCACAGTGTAGTTACCTAGATTTACCTCCAAGTTGATGACTCTATCTATACACTCCACTGTGTGACCATCTACTACTATAACATCAAACCCCTCAAACTCCTATGACTGAAGTGCTCACCTCGATACCAATGAATCATAAATGAAGTTGTGGGTGTCCCCACCATCTATCAGGGAAATTTCTTGTTGTCCCTGAATAGTCCCTCTGATCTGAAGGGTGTCATACCCAGGAATACCATAAAGAGCCCCTATGACTCCTTCCTTTTCTAATGGTATTTTGTTATCCTTCTCATCAGGTTGTGGTACTACCAATGGTTGGGCCCCTACTGGTGTAGGTGGTCTTCGTGGAGGATTCTCTTCCTCTTGTGATGGCCTCTCCTCTGAGCTACTGGATCCACTTTCTTATTCCCTCTCATCACTATCCACATTGTATGTTTCCACCTCAATATAATTAATCTCTCCCTTTCCCATGTGCCTATGGCTAGGGACCCAAGGATCCTTGAAGGTGAAGCAGAGATTCTTCCTCATAAGATCTCGCCTTGGCTCATCATCCAACTTCTCCTTGCCTTTCCATTCTCCATGGAATGGCTTCTTGTCTCTGTCCTTCTATGGAACAATGTTTTTGGAGGAAATTCTAGTTTTTGGAACTAAGTCTGTTAGATCTTTAGTGCTTAGGATGGCATCCTATAATGTGTGAGGCATGTAGGACTTTACCCATCCTCTCAAGGGTTCTATGATCCCCTCTATTAAAAGCATGACCAACCCGATATTTGAAATATCTATCACTGCCATGGATACCCTCTACAACTATATGATGAATGCCTCTGGCATGCCAGACTACTTCAACTAAGATAAACCCTTGAAATGGATCTCTAGATCCCTCCTGTCAAACATGTCCATGATACTCTCTATGAACTCCATGTAAGAAGTGATGTGACTGTGACCCAACATCATTATTCCATGATTCCACCACTCATCTACCTCACCCTCCAAATGTAGGGTAGAGAAACTAATGGCCTTAGTCTTTGTAATCTAGTTGATCTTGTAGTATGTATCTAGTTTTTGTACCCAAGCTCTGACAGTGCATTTGGATGATCCGTCAAAAGAAGGTATAATGAGTTTACCAACCTTCTGGATGAAGTCTATATTATTCCCCTTTTGTTGTTGTTTTTTTCCTCCCCTCTAAGTATCTCTGGGATGGTTCTCGATCCTAAGTCCACAATACTCAACTAGGGTCACGTCCTGAAAAAATTCTAGTCCCAATGTTGCATACTCTCTCCTATACTTGACAATATCCTCTACATATGTGGGATGCCTCTGTGCTATCGACTGTTGTGTTATTGTTGGGGGTGCTCTTTGGAAACTGGAGAATAATGGTTTGGGAATCCTACTGGAAGAAGTGTATGCTCGAGTAGGTGAATGGCATCTGCTACCCGCTGTTGAGTTCCCCTGTGATGCATGTGGGGCATGTGTGCCCAATGTGCTTCTTGTGGCCAACCTATCAACCATCTATTCGAACGACTGAGTCATAGCCTATTGAATGACCACTAAGTTGCTAAATACCTACATGAAGGTTGCCTCTAGATCCATGGGGGCCTTGCCACTGCCCTCAGGTCTCTCATATATGTCTCCCATCATCCTCTCTGCCTCACGCTCTACCTCATGCTCTTCCCTTATCTTTGCTTCCCTATGCGCCTCTTCCTCTTCCTCTAAACTAGGAGGAAAGGGGGGATAATATGGCCTAGGTATCCTCTCCCTACATCTGTTGTAAGTGACATAGTCATCATATAGATGATTATGACCCTCTAGGTCCTTTGTTGAACTCATCGACTTTAGTCACAGGCTGGCAGGACTAAAGCTCTAATACCACTATAATATCCCTAATTCGCAGATCGTAATATGTGACTCAACTATCTAGTATTTGTTGTTGAAACTAATACACTTTGGGTTTCTAGATGTGTTTAGTAACTCAGTTTTAACATGCGTGGTGATTTTGCATGTGGAACAATTTTTTAATTGTATATAATCAATCATGCAATAGATAAATAACACAGAACAATTGCAATCTATGTATTATGAAATAAGACTGAATACAATGTCACATGTGGTGAAATAAAATGAATCTCTCGGCTAGATTAGAGATAGATGGATATCAGCCAAAATACAATAAAGAAACTAAAACAATAATACCCAAAACCAGAATAATGATGTTGGATCAATGGATGAGCAATACGAACTACTGCATGCTACGAAAACTCTCATGGCAATTGTTGCAAGACTGGAAAGTTGATCCTGGTGGCTAAACTCCTCGGATATTCATGGAATCTATCTCAAACAGTGTGCCTTGACCTCCTACACACTCATGACATCTGTCGGACTAAATATCAGCCCTTTGCTGATCTGTATTGACCTTGGATGAGATCCCCTAGGAGGTTGTGCCCCTACTACTGCCAATTGTTGCACCCTAGTGATTACACCATCAAAAGATGGATGTATATATCTCAAACTGAGTGCTCGGGTGTCCTCTGTAATGGGTCGTAAGGGTTTCCCTGGATCTGATCTGGTGATCTCTCGGGAACCCTACATGTATCCTCCCCAACTGTTTCACCCTCATTGGTTGATTTATGTTCCCAAGAGGAACCTCCATCAGAATTTGACGATTAATAGCTCAAAATATGCACCCTACCTTCCTCTCAACTAGCTCGGAAGGAAATGTGTGAATTTTCCCTGGGTGGGATGAGCTCACCCTCAGAGTCTCCTAGTGCTTGCACCCTCCTCCTGATGAAGTGCACACTAGTTGTATAAAGTTGTAAACTACTTTTGCAAAATGATGAAATATATGTGTGATCTTCTCAATGACTAGGGTGTGTCTCTCAACACCAAAATCAACCCATTGGTGTCTTCCTCCTGGAATCCACAATCTCCATTGATTCTCCTAAACCGATGTAGTCTCCTCATTGCTCAAACTGTCAAATCATAAGATTCATAATGAGGAATTAGGTCTCTTTTCCTCTTTGTATACTCCTCCAAAACCCTAATTCGTTGTTGAATTCCATTTTTATCCCCTCACTTATGTGCCCTTCTAATTTTAGCTCAAAATCACTTCAAGGTGCTTTTACCCACTTTTCACTTGATGTCACTTTCAAATTATAACATTCTCTAGTGAAGTAACATCAAGGGACCATGTTTTACCCTGTATCTCCATGGATATAGTCTAATGGGAATGTTTTGTTGGCAAATGTTTAACAGGTAGCGTATGCTTGTCATTGATGGCAAGTACAACAGCGATGATGGCTTGAGTACAGAAAGAATGTAACAGATGGGCACCTGAAGTACTTTGAGAAGAATAGACGAGCACTAGAAGTAGTTTGGGAAGATGTTGCAGAGCAAGCTCGATAAGATCATAAGAGATAGTGCAGAGGTTGGTTGACATTATTTATAGGCAGTATGTGCTTGTCATTGATGATAGGATCAGAGTCTGCATCGATGGAAAAACAAGAACAGCATAAGCTTGGAGGAGAAGCGTCAGTGATCATTGGATTCCATTCTGAATTCCCGATGACCATCAGATCTCATTGTAGATAAGAAGAGCATGCTGAAGAGGAGGATAGATATCAGGCGTTAGATCCAAGCGTAGGATCCGACCATCGTTGGATCAAGCAAAACCTGTACGTTCTTTAAAGTGCAAGGAGAAGCGGGCATACAAAATCCCAAAAGAAGGAGGACCATCCATTTATAGGTAAGACACGTGGAGATAGATCATCATTTCACTGACTGGAGAGTCAAAGGAACAGGGTTCCCTAACCTCTCGAATTCGCAATATATGAAATCACGATTTAATCGCAGCTGTTGAATAGAGATCAGATCTGGACCGTTGATCTAACTCCATATCGGAGTTTCGCGAATCGTGACATGGAGAGGAAAAGAAACAATGCAACAAGAATTGTGAAATCGTTATTTACTCGCAGCCATTGAATCAAGCTCTGATCTGGCCCGTCGATCTCAGTCCATTTTGGAGTTCCGCGGATCTATAGTTGAAGATGTCAAAGAACAATAACCACAGGAATCCCGAAATTGCGATATGCGATATTGTGATTTAATCAAAGCCATCAGATCAAGATGTGATCTAGACCATTGATACGACTCCATTTCGGAGTTTTATGGATTGGGACTTTGAATTGAAAAAAACACTGAACGTCAAGAGTGTCGAAATCACCATGTGTGAAATCTCGACTGAATTTGAACTGTCAGATCAAGATGTGATCTGGACCGTCAATCCGACTCACGTCAACATACCATGTCAGCTAGGAACACATGGCACAATCAATTAATTACAAGTGTCAGATTGATTCAACATTTCAGGCACATGTAAGTCATGAATCAGAGTGACACGTGGTAGTATTCAACACGTGTCAATCCACGTGTGACGTCAGCAGGTTTACACCACTTCAGAGTTTCAGTAATTGGGAGATGGATAGATGTCGGAGGACAAGGAGGGGCTAAAGGGAACGAGTCTTGGTGCATGGTCAGGTGGAGAACAGACGGCAGGTGGGGAGGTGAACGATACAAAAGGTGACATGACAAGAATGGGGCCCTTCCTCGATACCCCACCATTCCGGACTCCCCCCCTCTGATTAAAGGTAGAATGGAAAAGGGGGTCTGGAATCACTTGAGCGTCGTTGATCTGGGCACTCTAATCCCGACCGCTCAAGAGATGTGTGCCCAATTCTGGACCTCCCCCCCTCCTCTTAATGTTAGAATGGAAAGGGGCTTCAGAATCCAATCCCGACCATAGATCTGGGAGCACAGATTTTGGCCATCCAGATTTTCTCGCTGCATATCCGACGGTGTAGATGAATTTGAACAATATCGGAGGACAACTGTAGCACAACATAGTATAACTTCTAGAAACCACTGATGGGTTCAGCCAAAGGAATCGAAGACACTTGGGGATGATTGACAGAGAAGGTGAAGAGCCTCTGAGAATCTTTAAGAGGGATGAAGATGTTTGTGGAGGCCATTGACAGCTGGATGGGCATTGAGGCCTGTAACTGAAACTGAGAAGGTGAGCTCAACTTTCATAGAGAATACTAAGAGTCTCAACCGCCAGAGAGGCTGAGGAATCTCAGCATAACACCCAGTGATGATGAACACCTGGGAAAGCCACCAGAGAAGCTGAAGAGTTACCATGATGATCAGGCAGCGCACTCGAGAGGTGGAGGATATCGACGCGGTGTGAGTATGCAGAGGATTGCGCACATTGCATACATAAGGTGCACAGAAACTATAAGTACACGGTACAGAGAAGAGATGTGGTTGTTGTTGCTATTGGAGTTGTGGTGGTTGTTGTTGTTGAAGGTGACTCATGTGTGAAGAAGGAAGAGAGTGCAGCAGCTGAATTGAACAGAAGAGGATCTGTGCAGTGAATGGACATGGCACACAGAGCATAAAAGCAGAAGAACAGATAGCGCAAGTAAGGTGTGCAGGAAGGCAGTGAGGCAGACAGAAAAACAAAATGTAGCAGAACAGTGATGAGTTTGGTAAGCCATTGTTGAACATTCTATCACTGTAATAAGTTTCAGTAGCAAAGATTTATATTTCAGGGAGGTTGGGAGGTGCTAGGGAGGATTGTTGTCCTCAAAGGTTCAAGTGGGTGCTTGAACACAGG
>JASDQU010503534.1:15007-25449 GCA_032191745.1 Picea mariana | reverse complement strand
GTATGGGTTTCCTCGGGAAATATCTGTCTCTATGTTTCTCATATATGTGTGACTGATGCTGAATGTGCCATTGTTTATTTCCCTGCATTAATGTGATCATCATTCAGTGTTTCTGCAAAGAGTTTAAAAGAAGCATAATTGTTTAAGCACGGTAACAACTGATTCACCCCCCCCTCTCAGTTGTCCAACAAAATTCTCATTAACCAAATGAATGAATGATAATTTACACATGATATACTTTGTATAACTCAACCAATGCGTAATGGAGGATAATCCAATGCGTCATAGTGGTGGTCTAGAGTGATATGGACACACACTAGCAGTTACGGGATTAAACTGCCACCTACTCTAGTCTCTTGGGAAGTTACGTGAGTGAACTTCCACCTAGCTGAGTTAACTAGTCTACCAGTCTTCAATTAATTGACTGAAACATAGTGAAGTGAGGAGGATATTGAGGAATCATGGGTAATGCGCTAGTTTGGTGATGATCCTAAGGACAATGCATATTAGCTGGTGATGATCCCAATGCTGCATGGTGATAATCCCAATGTAGCATCTAGACTCCACTCAACTGATCAAACTGAAGTGAAAACTAAAGAGAATATTCTCCCTAGAGGAATATTGTTCCTAAAATATAGGAGACTGAATAATGACTAATAAACATAGGAAAAACCTTAGGAAAAATAAATCCCAGGTGCATGTGAAGTAACTCCAACACATTTACTAGGCTAATGGCTCAGTTCTTGAGCACTTTGAATTTTTGATCTAGGATGTGCACTGACTCCACTCGAAAGTCCCCTTCGTGCTCCACCTAGGTCACTGTCTAATCAATCATGTGGTTAGGTTCATACACATACTTATTTAATAAAGACACATGAACCACATTATGAACTCTCATGGATGTAAACAATGCAAGCATGTATGCAATTAGTCCTATCCTCTCTAGCACTTCAAATGACCCACAATATCTCGTTGTCAACTTTGGGCAACTTCCCAATTTCAACAAGATCCTTTTTTCCTTTACTTTAAAAAACACTTGCTCGCCCACTCTGAATTCCCTATGTACTCTCCCTTTATCAACATATTTTTTTTTTCCTATCCTGTGCGGTCTTTTGAATTTACCAGGTAGGAATGCATGTTCTTCTTTTCATTAACATTACAAATCTTAGCTTCCAATTTGAAATATCATCATCTTTAAAATAATAAGGTGCAATAGGTGTCAATTGGGTTTAGCTTGGGTGGTTGGGAGGAATGATTGTTATCCTCCCCACCTAGGTTCAATTCCATCAAGTGACATGTTGAGCTCATAAATAGTATATTGTTGTAATGGATTTAATCCTTTTTGTTGATCGATATTGTGCCTAGAATATTCTAGGGTTTACCCTAGGTACCATCCTTGAAATTAGGGGAAGTACTTGAGGTTTTCCCTGAGCAATGTAACATGGAAAGAATAATATGTAGGAGGAAGATGCATTAATATATACATTTATAAGTTTGGTTTCCCCTTATCCATGTAGCTCAAAATTTTGTCCTAGGCATAAGCCTATTCATGCTAACCAATGGTATCCACWCTCCAACTTTTGAGGTTTTGCCACTCAAATGAAAACTCACCATGACCAATGTTTAAATATCTAGATCCTATACCTACTTCAAATTTCCCATCCCTTTGAAGGTGAAGTTGTATTTTGGAAGCCCACCAATGCCAAACCACTCCTCACCCAGTTCATGCCCCAATTTGAATGAGGATTGTAGTTTTGAAGTGTGCATTCAATATTTATAAGTGTTGAACCTTGTCCATTCTTCAAAGGAATATGTGACTAAAATTAGGGTTACCCCTACTGGTAATTTTCTATATCTATCATGGACCTATGCAATGCCATAATTTTGTGATGCTAAATCCTTTTGCTTAAGGGCAGTTAAACCACTCTAAGTTTTATTGGTTTATTCTTTTCGAAACATATTGTTTTCTAATCTCACCAATGTTCAGTGTTGTTAAAATGGATGGCATGCACAACGTTTTACATGGATCCTAAGAATTCAAACTCAAAAATAATCTCAATACCAATATCACTTCTATGGAGTCTCAACCTAAAGGACACATGAGGCCACTTTACATAGATTCCTCTAGTTTTGAAACATTACAACATGCCCCATGATGGGGGGATATTTTTAAAATATTCACAAAGGAAACATGACCCACCTAATTGGTTGAACCAATAGATGAGGAACCTCAAGATGGGGATGCATGCTCAAACACTAGGATATCTCATACACATAATGTGGTCATCATGCCCAACATATTATCTTGCACTAAGATGATCAAATGGATTATTGATCATACTAATATTGAAAAC
The DNA here is from genome assembly GCA_032191745.1 of Picea mariana. NCBI lineage: Eukaryota > Viridiplantae > Streptophyta > Pinopsida > Pinales > Pinaceae > Picea > Picea mariana. Next base: position 23,095 of record JASDQU010503534.1, on the reverse strand, counting down.
AAGAAAATGATTAATGATTGGGGAAAATGTGTAACTCTTAATCAAGCATCTTAGAAACTTGTTACAAGTTCTTGAGAGTAGAGACTTCCATGAAAACTACATGGGTAGAAGAGTTTGAGAAAAATAAAAACTACCATAAATTCTTTAGCAAGTGGTGGGTTGAAAGTAAGCAATGTAAATCATGAGACACAAGATTATATCCCACAACCAACTTAAGGGAACCATACATGCACGTTGAGTATAGTATATGGGGAAAATAATGCATCACACTTTATAGAGGCTTGGGTTCCACTTTTATAAACCATAGTGAAGGAGGGAGAAATTTTCAACTAGTCTATCATCTTATCTCATATATAGGTGTGATAGTGAGGGTTAAGTATTTGACTCCTGACTCCCCCCATGAATTCTTCATGTCTTCTTATTTCAGAGACATTACATGTGCTACTATTCCTTTTCCAGGAATGAGATGGATTTGGAACACATGTGATCCACCTATTCAATTATACTGCGAAGATATCTAGGAGCATAAGTATATGTGATGATATTCTAGGATATGCGATCATTTTCTAGCTCCATTGCTTCAATTTATTTTCTGCAAGATTTCTCCAAGGTTGTAAATACTTTTTCAAGTTTTGGATTGGATAAGTTGTTTGCCCCTAAATGAACAAAACATTATATTATAATGTATGTAACAACAAAAGCCCCAAACCTTATACCAAAGCATGCACTAGACATGCTAGTAATTAGAGAGATAGCTTATTAAACCATCCAACATGGTTTTAACTCCTCAATATCAAAATATAATAGTAAATCATGTCCATCCTATCCTTTCTATACATGATTGTATGGACTAAAAAAATTCTAAGTTTGCAAGGGTGGAGGCAGAAAAAAAATGGAGGACTATTGGTTGGAGAGGAATATTTAAGAGACATGATCTTGATAAAGTGGTAAAAGAAAAGGTTTGAAGAAGAAGATGAGGAAACACAATTACAAAAGAAGCAATAAGAAGATGTTAATAAAATAAAAAGAGAGGAAGAAGAGGAAAATAAGAGAGAAGAGAAGGGAAATAATGGATGAGATAGTGGAATTGGACCATTAATAGAATAGACATTGATCAAGCCAATGCCCTCTATTATTAGTCTTATGTGGAATGAACTGCCATCTCCTATGGGTCCTCACCTACATTAATTTATGGAACATGAAATTTTGATTGATGAAGTGGCTCGACTATAATTATTGACATTCAACAAGAGGGAAAAAAAGTTTGCTAAACATACAAGAGGAGGAACATTCACTATTGATAAGGATTTGTTGGAAGCCATAAAATCTATAGTGATGGAAGTAGACAAAATAAATATAGTAACAACAAATTCTATTAGATTTACAACAATTGAAGCCAACCAATTTAATTTTCTCAAAATGAAAACGAATTTGAATGACTACAAGAAAAGAGTAGAGCATTTGGAGAACCAGGTTGAATATTATAATGTTGATAAAGGTAGTAGTGCAACATTCATAGAATATTCTCTCGAAATATAAGATGAAGTTAATATAGTGTAGAGGATTTTCTATGAAAAGCCATATCATATTTAAAATTGATAAGTGGATTTGCTTACTCTTACCCTAAAAGTACAAGAATGGAAAGAAGAACAAGAAATATTGCAAAGATGATTTGATACTGTAAAGCAATGGAAACAAGACCATGTATTTGCCCCTTCAGATATCCCCAATATGCATAATAGAGACATTATTCAAAATGATATGGGGCTTGGTGGATGAAAGGAGTCCTACGATAAATTGCATAGGAACTCCATGACACATTTAGTGAATGTGTATAACTCTGGCAAGTGGTGGAAAATATTGAACATAAATGTAATGTACCTTCCTTTGGAGAAGATAATATATTAAGCCTCAAGAAAAGGTAATGGTAGCTTTATATGAAGGCCAACAAATGAAGAGACATGCAATAGAACATGTCTATGGAGTTAGCAAATCAAATCTCAAGGAATACACAACTATTCTAAGCAAAGATATGAGCCTTAAGAATTCCTTTTTGGCCAAATTAAAGGAAAGTTTGAATAAATTTGAACATGAGATATATTTTTATGAAGTTTCGCTTGAGAAAAACCATTACCCACGTGCTAATGAGATTTGAAAATTCTATGGGACTTGGGATAATTATGCCAAAAGAAAAATAGATGCAAGGGGACAATCTCCTAAAAGTTAAATGAAGAATATGAAATGATGATAAGTTGAAACCTTTTAGCTTCCCGATGATCCTTTTTTTTATACAAATTGACAGGGTTTTTTTGGTTGTGCATTGTAATGGAATTTCATGCTAATTAAGAAGTCATCATTGACCATTTTCTTTTTGAATAATTTTAGTACTGTGTTTGGCTTGGACTATTCTTGGTTTTTCATTTCGTCCTGGAATTGCTATAATATTGGAAATTTTCAATTGCAAGATTTTTCTCATTCATTGCTTATATCTATTCTTAATTTCATTAATAAATGGTGTCAACAATATGGATACATAGCTATCATTCTTAGTTTTGATTATAGGTTTACCTTGACAATGTGCTAAGTATTTTGAATTTCTACTATTACTAAACACAATGGATTACTTCCTATTTATTACTTGCTTTTATCTCTTTTTGGTTCTATATATGTTTCTTTTTTAGTTGCTAGTTAGGAAAATTTAGGATTAATCTTATTATAGGATTTCATTTCCTTAAATTAAATTTATAAACCAACATGGGTAGTAGGGCCATAATCTAGAGGGTCTCCCATACCAAATAGAGAAAGGTCTAATTGATTCCTTTCCCTAGGGTAAACCTGTGTGGTTGACAAAGGGAATGTCACCTTGTCAACACGTGGGTAAATTTACACCATATTTCAACCTTTGAAGAGGATTTTAAGGTTTGCATTCCCAAATGGGGCTACCTCATTTTAGCTTGTTCCATTGTAACTTAGCTTAAGAAGGCATAAAGAAAACAATTGTTGTCCTCTTCTATAAATCAATGTATTTTCTCAATTGACATCTTGTTGAAAATCCTATAAAAATTCTAATGGTGAAACAAAATACTTGAGAAACAATGTTATCTCCCATATGTAGATTTATCTCTTAGTTCTTTGAGCTTGTCTAGTGAAGAAATTAGCTTTCTTCATTTATGAACTCTATCATCTTGCACATATTTGAAACAATGCCACTTGCTATCTATTTTCTTCACTTCCCACTAATATTTAAGGAAAAATACAACATCATGTTGAAATATTGGTTGTCATTGATGTCAACCCTTGAAGAAGTCCGGTAACCCCAAAGGTATGGTTATGGAACCCGAAGTTGATCAAGGTAAATGGTCATGAATAACAATGTAAATTCATGTAACCCACTCAGGGATGGATAGTCCTCGTCATGCTATTTCTGGTGATAGGTGGTACACCACGAGGTTCCTCACGGTTGAGGAGTTATGGCATTGCGAAGTTAGAATCCCCAAAGAATTGTTAAGAAACCCCAAGTTGGTTACAAGTCAATTAATGAAAGGGTAAAGTAGTTGTAACAAGAAAGTCAAGGATCCCTAAAATTAAGGAAATAGGTTACCAAGAAAAAGTATATATACACCTCAAGAAGTCATTCACAAGTACATTCACACATTCATTCAATTGAATATCTTCTTGTGAGTAAGTGATCTATTGGCAAGGTTGTGAGGGAAAAATATGAGGTAGCGACAAGTGAGAAGTGCGGGAGTTTCAGGATCCAATAGGAGAGCTAGGGTTTTGTGAGGAAACCCTAATTTGTCTGACCCCCATGGGTCAGACATCTAGTGTCCCGTGAGGCACCCCCACAAGTTTCCTAGTTCCTATCACACGAGGCCCCACATGACAAGAGGTCTTAGTCCCATGACGATAAGACAAGATTGGGGGAAATGCTAGTGCCAAGTAGCTGAGGCCCGAGGAAAGGTTACATGTCACCACTACTATGTATTAGGTTAGCTACAAAGGAAAAGCTATGTTTATGCACTTGTTTTGAAGGTTATACTTGGTTATGGTATGGTGCATGCTTGAGGCATGTTTGGCATTGGTGCTCGATTGAGGTACATCTTGGCTACATGGTTGAGTGAGGTATACTCTTGCATCTAGTTTGAGATATGACATATATTTGAGATGTTGGTATATGGTTGAGGTATACATTTGGTATATGATGGTATATTTATGAGGGACATGCTTTGGTACTTTGAAGCACTTCATTGATGATGTTGTACATGTCTATACATGATTGATGATATGGTATATGGTACATGTTTTATATATGATTGATGCTCTAGCACATGGTACATGATTGGATACATGATTAGCTACTCATCATTGATGTTATGGTATCTACATTTGGCATATCTTATGGTACATGATTGATGCATGTTATAATACATTTGTTGCTACACAATTGATGCATGGTATGGTACATGTTTTGGTATAACACATGCTGATGATCAATTATAGGTTGATGGTATAGTAATAGTGACAGGTTGATAGGTTACAGGTTGATGTAACAGTGACAGTGACAATGATAGTGGTAGTGAACATTTATATTTCAGGGTGGTAGGATGGGGCAAGGAAAGGGGGTTGTAGCCTCCTTCCGGTTGGTGCTGGAGAACTCAGGGAGTTGGATCTTCCTTCAGGTTGGAGCTCGAGAATTAGGGGGATGTAGCCTCCTTTTGGTTGGAGATAGGGAATCTAGGGAGTTGTAGCTTCCTTCAGGTTGGAGCCTGTAACTAGGGGGTCATAGCCTCCTTCCAGTTGTAGTTGGAGAATTAGAAAGTTGGTGCTTCCAATGAATGTACTCTTTGATATATAAGAAAATAATTCCATGGTTTTCTCCCATTTGGGTTTCCACGTAAATTCTGGTGTATTGTGTTTATGTGATTGTTTATTATGCACTATTGATTAATGCTACTAATGATATATTGGATGCAAATAAAGTTGAATATAATACATTGTGGTTAAAATAATTATTGGTGCTCATACTTGTTATAGCACAAGTTGTAGGTTGGGAAAATCCCGACCCAACCACAAAATAAAGTGCCACAACTTGGGAATCCTACACCCAATGTCACCTCGATGTAGGTCCCGCACTTCAAGGGTGACTAGGTCACTCTTGGGAGACGATCCCGATGACCCTAGGTAGAATGAGATAGGGATGGATATATATTGAAGTGGATCCCCTAGAAGTCAAATCTAAATGGAATGAAAAGTGGAAAGAGATTCCTTGTAAGTCAAGTGATTGTTTCCCCAAAGGTATAGTACTTCTCCAGATGATACCTGCCTGAGACACAAGAAAATCCAACTTGCAATGATATATGTTAGTATGGATCAACAAGTTAATCTTGCTATCCCTAATTTGCAGCAGTAGATAAAATTTATATAAGCAAGTAATATATTCAAATAAGCATGTAAAGCATAAGATCAATCAACAATATTATCAATGAGTATGTCAATCAATTATGACTGAAAAATGGCACTTTGAGGCTAAACAAAGAAAGATGTTGTAACATGTAATTTCTGCAGAAAATTGCAGCCTTATGGCTGTAGAATTCATTCAATTTTATCAGCAAATTAAACCATCAAAAGATGCCAACAAATATCCCAAAAGATGCACCCTAGTTAGTAGAGCTAGTGAGCAAACTTTAGGAGCTAGTCTAGGGTTAGTTTAGGAGTTAAGAGTGAATTAGTAGCTAGGGTTATGCAACCTTAATGGATGTAGGTTAAATTTTGTAACAACAATTAAAGTAGTGGGAGAGAGGGCATGCCCTAGTAGGGGAAAAATCCTCTCAATGTGGAAAACCAACTCCAAGTAAGAGATCTTTCAAAAGACAAAAAATCACGTTTCCCAAGGCAATGATTTTATATCTCCAATGCAAACAATAGATGACTAGTTCCTTTACTATTGGGTTAATGGAGTCAAATAAATGAACTATAGATGATACTTCCTTGGGGGTTTAAATACTCTTACTTCCCAAGGAAAGTATCTCTATTTAGGGCTTGAGAATGAGAGATGTAAATCCTCCTACTTCCTCAAACAAACCCTTGCAACATCAATGGAATTTAAGAAATAAATGATGGAGACTAGAGTGGGGGCGTAAATGCTCTTACTTCCCACTTAGCTCCTAGCACAACAATCCTTGAATTGAAAAAATGATAGCATAAGAGTAAAAGACCATACCAAAATCAAGAAAGATGCTAAGATAATACACCATAAAAGCTAGAAAGCATTCCTCCAAGGCTAGCACCTCACTCCTTCATCAACCATTCACAAGAAATAGCCATAAACAAGTGCACAAGAGACAAATATATCCAAGTGTAGAGAAAATTTCAGATCAAGTCCTCTCACAAGAGGGAGAGTTATTGTGAAAAAGAGATCTTATGATCTATTATTTCTACAAAATGTCACCAAGGTGACTTGTCCACATATTGAGGGGTAAACCACACAACTAGGGGTCAACAATCCTAATCTTGCCCCATTTAACAAAGTAATATTAAACAATTCATTTGAAATTTCACTTTTGCACAAGTAAAACCCTAATTTACATGGACATCTCCCCTTTAGGGGATGTTTTGCCACTTAGAAGAAGTCGTTAGTATTGGAGAAGCATGGGTAGGCCTCCAAAGGACACATGTCAAGCATCTAGGAAATCTCCTCATGGTGAAGACCTCCTTCTCCTCAAAATGTCCATGTGTCAATGAGTGGCTACATCACCACCAAAACCTATCCCCCAAAAGTGACGTCATGCCCTAGGAGGTGATGTTTTCCCTCTCCTAGGAAAGTCATTTGGCAAGTGAAGCATGGGATAGGTCCATCCAACTGTCCTCTAGGCATTCAATATTTCATCTTTGTGATCCGACATGTGGACCCTTGACATCCAACCTGTGGGCTTATAGCCCCATGGAAGCCCAAGCTAGTCTTGTTCTACCAAAACTGTCCAACAACTAGGTCCTGCAAAGACAAATGAGCACACCCTCCAAGGATCTCAAGTCATAACATCATRATAAGTGAATCCAATCAATCAATGATCCACCTAATAATTTGCATCAAAGATCACTATATCAAACAATTAATTTCTCAAAGACACTATGCGACCTGTTAAGCTTGAGTATGGGAAGGTTGATGAGGTGTCCTATTGGGTAKATCTTTCCCTACGTCAAGGAGAGTTTCCAAGAGATCCCTCTCTAAGCCATGTAAAGTGGATGAAATGGTTGGGGTCAAGACTCAATGGGAAAAGGGCTCATGACATATAAGGGTTTGTAGTGTCTCATTCATGGGTGCCTTTGTAGAGGGTTGTATGGTACCTTTTTCTGCAATGCATTTTTTCCAAGTTCAGTAATTGCCATTCTTTTATTATTTCATAATTTTAAGGAGAGGTTGAAGGTCACTGCCATAGCGTGGTGACCATATAATGGAAATGTCACCCACAAACACCTGGTGGAAATGAGAAGGCTGGCTCGTGATGAGACCCCCTTTCTCTCAACGATGCAACTGAAAGCCATTACCCTAGTTTGGTGACTAGATGATGGCAATGTCATACCACTATATATTCATGGACGTGATAGGTCAGCTCGTGATGAGACATCCTATCCTTCAACTAACCTTTTAAGAATTCTTTGTTATATTGTGGGTCCCCTTTACTCAAATATAAGCGTTTCACTGCTTTCTTGGGTGATCCTTGGGTGAAGCATCTGGAAGGTTCATACAAGGCTTTTATCTTTTACCTAACATCAATCCCTCTGGGACTTCATCCCCTTCTTCCCATATAATGAGGGACAACCTCTTCTTGGATCAATACACCCTAAAATCCCATGAGATAAGGAAATGGAGGGGAATAATGATGGAAAGTGGTAAGTATGGTCGGGAACGATAGGATGGCTCTTTAAGGGAGTTCCTAGTAGCAAACCAATCCCCAAGGAAGACCACTTACTAGGGAACAATGTCAACCACCAAGGTGAAGAAGGGAAAAATGCATAATATCCAAGCATATATCGTGAAATATAGAGCAATCTAAGATACACCATACTCAAATGGATTGAATATTGAAA
>JASDQU010503533.1:25777-37496 GCA_032191745.1 Picea mariana | reverse complement strand
CCCTACAAGTTTTATATCAAGTCATCTAGTAACCAATAAGAGTTCTCATAGCCTACCCAAGGGTCTACCCAAATCTTACACTCTCTCCATTACCCACTTTCCACACAAGCCAATTACATACCAAGGGAAAATGAAATTATTGAAGCAATAACCTCTCTTGAGACTCCTCCATAACATTGAAATAAATTAGAGACTTGAACATATCAATCTCCTTACTAGTGGTTATATTATAAAAATATAGAATCCCCTTTAATTTATAGGATTCCCTCAAGGATCCATCATAGAATAAAAGGGCATCATCAACAAACAAAAGATAAGTCAGAAATTAACTACTTCTAACCTTGAGTCCTCTAATATCCCATGTTCTTTCATTTTTAACAAAATCATTTGAAAGCAATGATTCCCAAAATTGAACCATATATGCATTATTGATGATAATCTTAACAAGATATAGAGGATGTGTTCTCAACCCTCTAAGTGGATAATTATGCTACATTTAGTGTGTATTTATTGCATCAATCCTAAGAAGTTTGTTTTTTCTTGGTTTTTTATTATAGGTATCCTTCCTCTTGGATAGCACCTGAAGTATCTAGGAAATATGCCTTCTCTTGCCATGTGCTTCCATTCCTTGCCTTCACTTGCCATGCATTTCCTTGCCTTCACTTGTCTTTCCTTTCCTTGTCTTGCCTTCACTTTCCTTTCCTTTCCTTTCCTTCACTTGTCTTGCCATGTCTTGCATTTACATGCCTTCACTTTCCTTGCTAACATAGTTATATTGAGTTATAATTATAGCTAAAAACTCAGTTATACTAAGCTACATAGTGGTGCGCCATTCATATCCTTTATAGAATAGAAATACTTAGGGTTACAATATATCTAAATTAATGCAAGGGAGAGCTCCATCTGGCAAGTTCAAACCCTAACCATAATCACCATAATTAGTGTACCTTCCTACATGGATAGATGTATCAGGAATGTTGCATGTCCAACTAGAGAATATTGCAACATGTAAATCCATGCACCTCCTAGGGACCTATGCCATCCTCCTAGAATATACAAACCACATGTAGTGAACCCTAGTAGCCTAGGGATTTATCCCCTCATCTAAAAATAGAACATGCATGCACAAATAGAAGAAACATTGAATATAACTCAACTCCTAAGGATGGCACATGCATGACTACAACTTGGTGTGAAATGCCTTGCCTTGCCTTGCATTTCCATGCCATGCGTTGCCTTTTCATCCCATGTCATGTTATACCTTACCTTGTCATTCCATGGCCTTTCCTTGTCATGTCATGCCTTCACTTTTCATGCCATGCCATGCCTTGTAATACCTTCACTTGCCATGCCTTATCATGCCATGTCATGCCTTGCCATGGCTTCACTTGATTTTTCATGCCTTTCCATTCCATGCCTTGGCATTCCTTGCCTTGCCTTGCCATTCCTTTCCTTCATTTTCCATTCCTTGCCTTACCTTCACTTGACTTTCCTTGCCTTGTCTTTCCTTCACTTTCCTTGCCTTGACTTTCCTTTCCATGTGTTGTCTTTCCTTGCCTTCACTTGCCTTACCATGCCTTTCCTTGCCATGCCTTTCCATGCCATTCCTTCACTTTCCTTGCTAACATGGTTATATTGAGCTACAATTATATCTCAAAACTCACTTATACTAAGAATATACATGGTGGTGTTCCCTTCATATCCTCTATAGAATATGAATACTTAGGGTTACAATGTGTCGCAGACCCCCTGCCCTTGGGTCGAGATCCGCTTAGGATCTTCACTACAACCACAGCGAGGGTTAGTCGACCCCTTCATTCAAGCCACAAAGGACTTCACGATTTCGGGGTTTTGCGACCCCTAATGTCAAGATCCTCGACCCTTCCACTTGCCAAAAATTGAAATGTCGAAATGTTGAAATCTCTGACTGCGTCCTCCTCTGCTCCTGTATCGGGTTTCGCGACTTCAGGAATTCCAGAGCAAGGAACCCTAACCTCTTGTCTCCTAAAGTGTTGAATTTCCGAATCTTGACACGTTCATCAATCTCTAGCTCCTCACCGGGTTTTTTTCCTTTTCGGGGTTTCGGACTTTGCGATTTCCTGAATACTGTCGTGAGGTTTCCTGACTCTCCAATCCCTGAACCCTGAAACAGTCAATGGAGTCTGACTCTGACTATTGATGAAAACTCGCCACCTGTCCTCTCAACTGTCCTCAGTCTCTGACATATATTCTTGCCACTTGTCACCTTTCCCGTCTTTCAGAACTTGAGCTATCCTCCTGTCACTATTTCCTCTGTCTTTTCGAAGCTCCGAACTCTGAAATTTCTACTCTTCACCTTCACACGCAATAATCCACTTCACGTTTCAGGAGTTCGAGCGACTAAGGGTTTCGTCCACACTTCGGACTTACAACTCTCGAAATGCAAAAATGATCTCGGCGGTCCAATGATCAAAATCAATGGTCTACGTTAAATCCTACCTTTCGAAGGTGGATCTGTCCAACACTTAACCTCCCTCACAACTTTCTTAGGTCCTACGGTCCTCGCTATTTCGGGGATTCTCCACAGAGAATTTCGACCATCCGATTCTTCCCTCAAGAACCTCTGTGAAATGGACTAATGTCCCCTCACCGTGACCTTCCTTCTGCAAAGCAACTTCACTTCGCTTCCCTTTGAATACTTCAAAGGCACTACCCCTTCTGAGATTTCTTTGCAAACTCATGCCTTCAAGGAGACTCCTGCACGCACTCCTTGCAGCAATCCTTCAAATACTTCAGCATACTTGAACTCCCGACTCTGTGCACTTTCTCTGCAACAGTAGTCCTTCTCTCTCTTTTCCACCTTAGTTAACAATCTTCTAAGGACTCATCTAGCCTGCGCACACCTTGCAAAGCTCATGTGATTCACTTGCACTTATGTTGGAATGAGAACAATGGTATCCCTCCTGAGCTTTCATAGATGAAATATGAACCTTCATCAATGCACACCTTGCGGACATTTCACTGCACTCCTTGCAGGAAATTCTCTCACTCGGGAAGAGAAACAATTGAAACCCATTCTCCTTCTCTCATATTTCAAACATTCAACATGAAATCATACATTCACAGTACTAAAGCAAATGCATAACAGATAGCATAAAACAATTGTAAGCAGACCATTCAGCATGTACAAACAGAAAACACCATAACACCATGAATCTAAATTAAAACTTCATATATTAATTCAAACCTCCTGTACATGAGTTCTTCTCTACAACTCTTCTGCTACAACTCTCTCTTCTCTTGCTCTATGCTAATGATACAATGATCTAATTCTGATTGATACAATGATACCAAGATGAGGGTGTATATAGTTGTTTTCCCTCCTATTCCTAAGACTGTCTAATCTGGAATTTAAATCTACCTACTTTCATTAACTGGGCATAAATTCCTTTTACATCGACAGATGAGAGAAAACTGCTCAAGGTCTGTTTACAATCACTTATTCATAAATGCGTGTACGCCTTCCTTAACTATTTCATTAATATTCCTTGCTTAGTCTTTCAAGAATATTTCAAAAAAATTTCAACATGTGCAAAAATGTGGTGCGCTCATCCCAGCTGTCTTTCACCTCCGCGCTCACTTGCTGCTGTCGATGCTCCTGCATCATACTCCCTCGCTTGAAAATTTTCACGGACTCCTGTTCATGAGTTCTTGCATGGTCTGTCCATGCTTCTGAATCTCCGCTTCATTCTCCCAACTGGCATCTTCAACTGGATGTCCCTTCCATTTGACCAAGTATTCAAAATACTCTTTCCTCCTGGTCTTTTTGTTGATTCTCTCGTCAAGTATATTTTCCATCTATGGCTTTTCAACTACAGGCATTTGTTTAGTCCACTGAACCTCTGTCTGTTCACCATTTTCTCCTACTTCTTCAGCTCTGTAAGGGTACAAATCTGAGATTTTGAATATCGGTGAAATTCCGATCCCATTGGGTAATTCAATCTCATATGCGTTTGCCCCAAATTTCTTCATGACTCTGCATGGTCCAATCTTCTTCATTTTCAGTTTGTTATATGTTCCCCTTGGGAACCTTTCTTTCCTCATATGTGCAAGAATCATATCACCAACTTCAAACTGAAGTTCTCACCTATGTTGATATGCTCTGTGTTTATACTCTTGACTTGAATTTTGCAAGCGTTCCCTCACTTGGCTGTGAAGTTCCTTCATTGCCTCTACAAACTCCTCTGCACTAGCACTTCTAGTTTCATTCTATTCTGAATCCTTCAATTCAGAAACTCCCCTTGGCTGCATTCCATACACAATTTGGAATGGACTCTGCCCTATGCTTCTATTGATTGAATCATTATAAGCAAATTCCACCTAAGGTATAATGTGGTCCCACTGACTATGGTGTTCAGTCACTAGGCTCCTCAGTAAATATCCCAAGCTCCTGTTCACAACTTCTGTTTGCCCATCTGTCTGAGGATGATAAGCTGAGCTAAATGACAAATTTTTCCCCAGTTTCTTCCATAAAGTCCTCCAGAAATGTCCCACGAACTTGGTGTCTCGATCAGAAACAATACTCCTTGGCAAGTCGTGAAGTCTGACAACTTCTTTGAAAAACAGGTTCGCAATATGAGTTGCATCGTTGATTTTCTGGCATGGTATAAAGTGTGTCATCTTTGAAAATCTGTCTACCACCACAAAGATTGAATCAAATCCTCTTTGCGTTCTTGGCAACCGCAATATAAAATCCATGCTCACTGCATCCCACAGCCTCTCAGGTATGGGTAATGGCTGGTATAACCCTGTGTTCTGCCTTTTTCCCTTTGTGTGTTGACAAATCCTACATCTGTCCATGAATATTTTGACATCTATCCTCATCCCTGGCCAAAAATATGAGCCATTTAATTTCGAGAACGTCTTGTCATGACCGAAATGTTTGGCCAATCCTCCACTATGTTTTTCTTTCAGCAAGTTCTCCCTCATGGAGCATTTTGGAATACATAATTGATTGCCTCTGAATAATAATCCATCCTAGATCACATATTCAATCCATTGACTTATGTCCCTGAGAATTGGATTCTCAGATGCCTCATATGCCTCTTTGAAATCTGGGTCATCTCTGTACATGTCCTTGAGGTTATCAAAACCCAATGTTTTGACTCTGAACTCATGCATAAGCAAACATTTCCTGCTCAAAGCATCAGCAACTTTGTTAGTAGTTCCAGAAATATGTTTAATTACAAAAGTAAAATTATGCATATATGCAACCCATTTTGCATGTCTTTGGTTCAACTTCTCCTGTTGAGTCACGAATTGTAAAGCATGATTATCACTATACAAAACAAACTCTTTAGGAACCAAATAATGTCTCCATTTCTTCAGCGCTTGTATGACTACATAAAATTCCTTGTCATATGTTGAATATTTAATCTTTGCTTCATTTAGTTTTTCGCTGAAATATGAGATCGGTCTGTCATCTTGGCTCAAGACCCCCCTCCAATTGCAAACCCACTTGTGTCACATTTGACCTTAAACGTCTTGTTGAAATCTGGCAACACCAAAATTGGTTGTTCAATAATATTCCCTTTCAACATATTGAAACTTTTCTCTGCTTCTTCTTTCCAGTGAAAAGACTTATGTCTTTTCTTCACTGTGTCCATCATCGATGCGCTAATTCCGCTGAAATTTCTGATAAATCTCGTATAGAAACTAGCCAATCCATGAAAGCTTCTAACTTCAAATATAATCTTTGGCGATGGCCAATTCTTAATCGCCTCTACCTTATCCGGATCCATTTTCATCTCATCTGCAGAGATAACAAAGCCCAAATAAATGAGTTATGTCCTCATAAATGTTGATTTCTTCATATTTATCAGCAACTTCTCTTGTCGTAACCTCCTCATCACTGTGGCTAAATGCTTCAAGTGTTTTGTCTCTGTCTTGTTGAAAATTAATATATCGTCAAGATATACAATGACGAACTTCCTGATAAACTCCTTCAAGACTTCATTCATCAACCTCATAAAAGTACTAGGTGCATTTGTTAAGCCAAATGGCATAACAAGCCATTCATACAGCCCTTCATTTGTCTTGAAGGTTGTCTTCCATTCATCACCTTATCTCATCCGAATTTGATGATAACCTCTTTTCAAATCAATCTTTGAAAAAAAAATTGCTCCACTCAAGCAATCCATCAAATCATCCATCCTTGGCAAAGGAAATCTATATCAGATGGTAATCTTGTTGATTTCCCTCGAGTCTGTGCACATCCTCCAGCCTCCATCTTTCTTTGGGCTGAGCACTGTTGGAACAACGCATGGACTCAAGCTTTCTCGAATCAACCCTTTGTCCATTAAGTCCTAGACTTGTCTCTTGACCTCTTCATTCTCCTGTGGCATCAATATGTGTTCAGTAAACTAGCTCCAGGTATAATATCAATGTGATGGCTTATACTTCTGATCAGTGGCAACAAACAAGGTAGTTCGTCCACTACTATATCAGCGAACTCTTCCAACAACTTCTGGATTTCTTCTGGTAAATCATCTGCTCTTGTACTGGTCAACACAATTCTAGGCGTCATGACCACAACAAATTGTGTGTCTTCCTTCTTCTTAACCTCCTTAAGAAGTTCCTTCCAACTCATGAGAAGTACAGTGTTGCTTACTTCTGGTTTCATTTCTTTATCCTTAATCGACAGCAACATGTGAGTTCTCCCATTCTTTTCCAGGGTGTATGTGTTCTTTCTCCCATCATGAATCACATTTCTGTCATATTGCCACGGTCTACCCAGCAATAGATGACAAACATCCATGGGAATGACATCACATAGTATTTCATCCTTATATCCTCCTATTTTAAATTCAACTAAACATTGTTTAGTGACATTTACCTGATGTCCTTTTTGTAACCACGAAACTCTGTATGGCCTTGGATGTCCAATAGTCTTTAGCTCCATATTTTCTACCATCTCTGTAGAAACGAGATTGTCTGTGCTACCACTATCCACGATGACCTTGCATACCCTGTTGTTGGTCTTGCAAGTAGTCCGAAAAATTTTGTTCCTTTGGGCTGGGTTCTCTGCCTCCTTCTCTGGCATTAAGAGAACTTTTCTCATCATCAGCGATCTTCCGCCCTCAGCATCTTCTGCCTCAACATTATGTCCTTGTGCTTCGGCAATGTGAGTTTCACCTCCTTCTTTCTTTCTATCTAGACATTCATAGGATTTGTGTCCATTTTTTCCACAGGTAAAGAATTTTATTTCTCCACCTCTGCCTCTTCCTCTTCCTCTAGTTCGAGGAAAAGTGTTTCTATCAGCATATTGTCCTCTCTGTGAGCTTCCACCTCTCTCAGTTTGAGTTTGAGGTTTCTTCCACTCTTCTTTAGGTTTCTGATTTCTGTCCTGGGCAATTGTTTTGCTTCTGTCTTGACTTCTGCCTCAGCCTCTTTGACCTTACTTCCGGCTCAGCTTCTCTTCAGCTTTCAGAGCCATCTAATAAGCATCCTCTACATTTCGAATGATCATCATGCTCATCTCATCTTGGATATCATATCTTAGACCATTCATGTACCTGGCAACCTTTTCATCATCGCTTTCCTCATGACCTACTCTGATGTTTAGTTTATAGAATTCTTCAGTGTACTCTTTCACTGTCATCAGCTTCTGTCTCAAATTCTTCATCCTCTGAAATAGAGTAATTCGATAATCCTTGGGTATGAATTTGGCCTTCGTATTTGCAACCATTCTATCCCAACTCTTGATTTTCTGCTTGCCTTTGCAGCGTCTGTCAGCCTGCAGTTCATCCCACTATAATGTTTCATGTCCTTTTAGTCTTGTGAAAACATGTTTAACCTTCTTGTCTTCCTCAACATCCTCATAGTCAAAGTACTTATCCAGAGCTCTAATCCAGTCCAGAAGCTCTTCAACATCCAGGTTTCCCTCATACATGGGAATCTCCATTTTTCCCTGGCACCTATCCTTGCAACAACCCTGAACAGGCATTCATCTGCAGCATCCTCGACTACTACTTCTTCTCCTTCATGTCCAGCTTCATTTTCACTTTCATCCTCGCTGATATCTCTAGCATCAACTGTGCGCCTCTATGTTGTCTCCATGGCATCAATCCTAGCATGTAGTTTTTCATTTCTCTTTCCACTGCTGGATCAGGCATTGGCCTCTCTCTTCTTCTCGGCAACATGGTTGAGAAATTTCTCTTTTCTCTGCTACAGAAAGCAAAGAAATTATTATGTGCTCTGATAGCACAACTGTCGCAGACCCCCTGCCCTTGGGCCAAGATCCACTCAGGATCTTCACTACAACCACACCGAGGGTTAGCCGACCCCTTCGTTCAAGCCACAAAGGACTTAGTGATTTCAGGGTTTCGCGACCCCTGATGTCGATATCCTTGATTCTTCCACTTGCCGAAAACTGAAATGCTGAAATGCCAAAATCTCTGACCGCGTCCTCCTCTGCTCCTGTATCAGGTTTCACGACTTCGAGAATTCCAGAGAAAGGAACCCCGACCTCTTGTCTCCTAAAGTGTCAAATTTCCAAATCTCGACACGTTCATCAATCTCTGGCTCCTCACCGGGTTTTTCGCCTTTTCGGGGTTTCGGACTTCACGATTTCGCGAATCCTGTTGTGAGGTTTCCTGACTCTCCAATCCCCAAACCCCAAAATAGTCAATGGAATCTGACTCCAACTGTTGATGAAAAATCACCACCTATCCTCTCAACTGTCCTCGGTCTCTAACATAGATTCCTGCCAATTGTCACCTTTCCCAGCTTTCAGAACTTGAGGTATCCTCCTGTCGCTATTTCCTCTGTCTTTTCGAATCTCCAAACTCTGAAATTTCTACTCTTCACCTTCACATGCGACAATCCACTTCGCGTTTTGGGAGTTCGAGCGACCAAGGGTTTCGTCCACACTTCGGACTTACAACTCCCAAAATGCCGAAATGATCTCAGCGGTCCAATGATCGAAATCAACGGTCTATGTTAAATCCTACCTTTCGAAGGTGGATCTGTCCAACGCTTAACCTCCCTCGCAACTTTCTTGGGTCCTACGGTCCTCTCTATTTCGAGGATTCTCCACAGAGAATTTCGACCGTCTGATTCTTCCCTCAAGAACCTCTGTGAAATGGACTAATGTCCCCTCACCGTGACCTTCCTTCTGCAAAGCAACTTCACTTCGCTTCCCTTTGAATACTTCAAAGGCACTACCCCTTCTGAGCTTTCTTCGCAAACTCAGGCCTTCAAGGAGACTCTTGCATGCACTCCTTGTGGCAATCCTTCAAATACTTCAGCGTACTTGAACTCCCGACTCTGTGCACTTTCTCTGCAACAACAATCCTTCTCTCTCTTTTCCACCTTAGTTAACAATCTTCTAAGGACTTAGCTAGCCTGCACACACCTTGCACAACTCCTGTGCTTCACTTGCACTTCTGCTGAAATGAGAACAATGATATCCCTCCTGAGCTTTCAGAGATGAACTCTGAACCTTCGTCAACGCACACCTTGCAGACGTTTCACTGCACTCCTTGCAGGAAATTCTCTCACTCGGGAAGAGAAACAATTGAAACTCGTTCTCCTTCTCTCAGATTTCAAACATTCAACATGAAATCATACATTCACAGTACTAAAGCAAATGCATAACAGATAGCATAAAACAATTGTAAGCAGACCATTCAACATGTACAAACAGAAAACACCATAACACCATGAATCTGAATTAAAGCTTTATATATTAATTCAAACCTCTTGTACATGAGTTCTTCTCTACAACTCTTCTGCTACAGCGCTCTCTTCTCTTGCTCTATGCTAATGATATAATGATTTAATTCTGATTGATACAATGATACCAAGATGAGGGTGTCTATAGTCGTTTTCCCTCCTGTTCCTAAAATTGTCTAATCTGGAATTTAAATCTACCTACTTTCATTAATTGGGCATAAATGCCTTTTACATCGATAGATGAGAGCAGATTGCTCAAGATCTGTTTGCAATCACTTATTCATAAATGCACGTATGCCTTCCTTAACTATTTCATTAATATTCCTTCCTTAGTCTTTCAAGAATATTTCAAAACATTTTCAACATGTGCAAAAATGTGTTGCGCTCATCCCAGTTGTCTTTAGCCTTTGCGCTCACTTGTTGTTGGCGATGCTCCTGCGCCACAATGTATCTTAATTCATGCAAGTGAGAGCACCATTTGGAAAGGTCAAGCCCTAACCCTAATCACCTTAAGTAGTGTACTTTCCTACATGGATAGATGTATGAGGAATGGTGCATGCCCAACTATAGAATATTGAAACATGTTAATCCTTGCACCTCCTAGGGACCTACACCCTCCTTCTAGAATATACAATCTACATGTAGTGAAACCTAGTATCCTAGGGATCTATCCCCTCATCTAACAATGGAACATGCATGCACAAATAGATGCAACATTGAATATAAATCAACTCCTAAGGATGGCACATGCATGCCTACAACATGCATGATAAGAACAAGTAAGCTAGGATGGCACATGCATACCTACAACATGCATGCCTACAACTTTCCTTAACATTCCTTGCCTTGCCTTTCCATGCCTTTCCTTTCCATGCCATGACATTCCTTATCATGCCATGACATGTCATGACATTCCATGCCTTGCCTTGTCATGCCATGTCATGACATACCTTACCTTTTCATGCCATCCCATGGCCTTTCCTTTTCATGTCATGCCTTCACTTGTCATTCCATTCCATGCCTTGTCGTGCCTTCACTTTCCATGCCTTGTCATTCCATGCCATGGCTTCACTTGATTTTCCATTCCTTGCCATGCATTCACTTGATTTTCCATGTCTTGTCATGCCTTGCCATTCCTTTTCTTGCCTTGTCATTCCTTGCCTTCTCTTTCCATGCCTTTCTCTTCCTTCACTTGCCTTTCCTTTCCTCACCTTTCCTTCACTTTCCTTGGATTTCCTTGCCTTGCCATGTGTTACCTTTCCTTTCCTTCACTTGCCTTTCCATGCCTTGCCTTTCCATTCCTTTTCATGCCATGCCTTCACTTGCCTTGCTAATATTGTTATATTGAATTATAATTATATCTCAAAACTCAGTTATACTAAACTACATAGTGGTGCTCCCTTCATCTCCTTTATAGAATAGGAATACTTATGGTTACAATGTATCTAAATTCATGCAAGGGAGAGCTCCATCTGGCAAGGTCAAACCATAACCCTAATCACCTTAAGAAGTGTACATGTCTACATGGATAGATGTACGAGGAATGGTGCATTCCCAACTAGGGAAGATTTCAACATGTGAATCCATGCACCTCCTAGGGACCTACGCCCTCCTCCTAGAATATACAATTCATATGTAGTGAACCCTACTACCCTAGGGATATATCCCCTCATCTAACAATAGAACATGCATGAATGAATAGAAGCAACACTAAATATAACTCAACTCCTAAGGATGGCACATGTATGCCTACAACTTGTCGCATCATGCCTTTCCTTTCCTTTCCATGCCTTTCCTTGCCTTGTCATGCCTTGCATATCCATGTCATGCCATTCCATGCCTCTCCTTGTCATACCATGACATTCCATGCCTTAACTTGTCATGACATGGCCTTGCCTTGTCATTCCATGCCTTCACTTGTCATTCCATGTCATTCCTTTCCATGGCTTCACTTGCTTTCCCATGCCTTGCCATGCCTTGCCTTGTAATGCCTTGTCATTCCTTG
>JASDQU010503532.1:84868-94953 GCA_032191745.1 Picea mariana | reverse complement strand
CCTTGATCATACACATAGGTTAACTGTTGAATATATTGTGCTATATTCACTTTGGTTGGTTTGTGTTGTCTTGGTCTTGGTTGCACGAGAGCACTAGAGCGAAGCGGGAGAAACAAATACCATAGGAAGTGATAATAAGGTATGTTATTTGTTCTTTCCTCCTATTTAATTCAATGGTCAAAACCTAGGGAAAGAGTCATGTCTTGTCTTGCTTTGTTCTAGATCCAGGTGGATCTAGGGAGATCAGTTAGTGTCTGCACCTACCGATTAGTCTGATAACAAAATTGGCGACTCCACTGGGGAGCAATCCATTTTCTTTGTGGCTTTTGGAATTTTTCTGTGGCCATTTGCTCTGGTTTCACTTTTCTCCTATCCTATCAATCTCCGAGTCTTCGGGATATCCTGATAGACCCTCTGGGTCCAGAGGCCTTTTCAAATTTTGCTTCATTTTCCAAAATTTTGATTATGTTCAGACATTCTCACACTGCACTTCATTGCATCCTGCGAGAATTGGTAGGGTTCGCATTCTGCCTTTAAGTTTCAGTGCGAGGTTCTCGCACCCTGCTCAAAGGTCACCTACGAGAATCAGTGATTCTCGCACTGTGTAATACTACCAGCCTGCGAACTCATTTGTTCACATTTTTGGTTTTGAGTTTGGGCATCTTCAACTGCCCAGATCAATTTAAGTGCCTCATAAGTTTTTCTTGTACCATTGATTGGTGTCTTTCTTGTCTTCGTTTACATGCATGAACAGTCTTAGGATTTCAAGGCTCTTCTTGTCACTTTTATCTTGACTTTTCTTGGCACAACCATACTCTCTGATTTCGTGATCTGAGTGTGTTTGATTAGTTAAGAACCAATGATTGGTTGAAAGTTGAGTTGCTTGGTCTTTATAATTTGCTTATTGTTTGAAAGATCATTTTTCTTAAGCGATTGAAAAGACTATATTGGTTTGCTCTTTATTTTTGTTTTCATTGAAAGAGTTGATTGGGTTTGTTATTGCTTGTTCATTGGTTTTTGATTTTCAGTACTCTTACTATCATAGTATGGTTCCTTTTTGAAAAGTGAAAAAAAGTTTTTCTTTCAAAAAATCATTTTCGTTTTCGAAAAACATTGAAAATCGTTTGTTGAAGTTATTGACAAAGACACAATAGAGACTTGTTATTGATGCATGATTTGTTGTATTTGCATTTTAAAGGAAAGTTTGCATTGTAGTTCAAGGTCGATCTGGAAAACTTTTTCTCTCTCCCATACATAGGATTCATTGAACGAAAAGTGATATATTTCATTCTCATCCTTGCAATGTTGGGTCAGAGTCATACAACATAAGTTTCACCTCCATTTCCTTTGAGTAAACAACAGCTCTTAATAACACTGCGTAATCATAAAATTTATCTAGTAACTCNGGGTCAAGCACGAGGTTGCATTGATATTGGCAGAGTTACTCACCCTGCTTTGTTGGTATCAGTGTAGAGATTGCATGTATTACGGGGATCACTCGGAGGTATACCCACAATGATGAGTGGAAGCCTTTTTGAGTTGATTTCAGTATTGGAATCAGTTGATTCAAAATCCTCCTCAATCGACTGGGGGGCAGCAGTTTCCCGCTGCGTCAGTAACACCCCCTAGCATGGGCCAACCATATCCAGGTTCGTTTAATCCCATTTGGGGGACGACTGCTCAAACTCAAGCCCCTGTTCCAGGGTATAATCCGATGAGTTACTATCCTGTCCAACCACCGCTGAATATGCCTGGATCTTCACATTATATGCAGACTGCTTATGGTCCTACTGGTTTTCCGACAGGGCTTCCTCCTCAAAGCCACCAGTACTCGCAGGTGAATCGACAGTTACCCTTTCTTTCCACTTTGGATCTTCTAGATTTGTCAAGGATTTTAAATGATCCTATTCATCACTATCCCCAATGGCCTGTTATCCCAGCCAAGCTTCCATCGGACATTCCTAAATTCGACGGCAAAGTGGGAGAGGACCCAAACAATCACGTTATGACTTTTCACCTATGGTGTTCATCCAACTCGTTGATGGATGACTCTATTCGTTTATGTCTTTTTCAACGAACCCTTACCAGTTCTGCTGCGAAGTGGTATATCGAATTGCCACGAGGTTTCTTCTTTGATTTCAATACCCTAGCTATGGCTTTCCTTACGCATTACTAGTTACCAATATATTATGACATGGGAACCGAGATTTTGACTTCCTTCAAATAGACTAAAGGCACTCATATATCTGATCATATCCATGAGTGGCGAAGGAGACGACGTCTCAGTAAACTTGAGCTCCCCGATCAGTTACTGGCAGAATGGTTTATGAAATCATTTGTAAACGAAATCGGTAAGGACATTGCCATGGGTGGCGTGGTCATGGAAGAGCAGGCTATAAGTCGTGCTCAATATCTTGATCTCATTTATTCACAAATGGGAACACTTTACGATTTATTACCTGACTTACCTCGTCCTAATAATTCCAACACTTCAACTACTCCAGCTTCCTCGCATGCAGCTGACGATGTGATTGGTACTGCACAATCCCAATCACATTCCACTTCAAGCATAAACCCTAAATCTAATTCTTCTAATGTTCAAACTGCTTCATCTCCTGCCACTCCCACCGGAAAAACTTCTGAGGTAAATGCTGTCCAATCTACCCCAGCCGATAAAAACAAGTCTAAAAAGGGGAGGCAAGAATAAGGAGGGCAAAAATAATTCTCAAGCAAAGCAAACCAAGACTACCACTGTTGACGATCATGATAAGCGCAAACCACGATACCCTTGCCTTATTTGTGGTGATGATCACTACACGAAGGATTGTCCATGACGTGCCGAGGTCACTAAGTTCCTTTAGAGAGCTCCGAAACCATCCACACCAGCTATCTTGTCCCAACCCTTCCCGTCTCAACAACAAGCTCAGTTGGTCATTCACAACCAACCTTCCTCTTCTTCCACAACATCATATGTTTTGATGTGTACTGGTGATTCTAAGAAGAACAACGTTGCACTCACTACTTGAGCCAAAGATTATTCTCCATCTAAGGAGAAGGTTGACGATTTACCCTCTTATTTGGTACAACCCTCTCCAGCGACTCCACCTACCAACGGTCCTCTTCATCTCGAACGACCGAGCCTCGACACAGTTCTGCGACCCCCCCCAAAGGGTGTCATTCAGAAATAGGATTTCAATCCTCATGCTCGTGTGGCCCAGAACTACAACATTGTTGAAGATCTAGCCCAAGCACCTTCTGCGATGTCCGCCCTTGAAGTCCTTCAAACTTTTCCTACACAACGGAAGGCACTGTTAAAAGATATCAGTGGAATTGACCCGACGGATACAAATTTAATAGTCTTTGACTTGGACGATCACATTCCAAGGTTACCCCCTCAACTCACGTTCCAAATCCAAGTTGTTGTCTCTGACAAGAATATTTGCCAAACCATTATCGATGAGGGTGCCTTGATGTGTGTCATGTCTTTTGCTTACTGGAAAGCCATTGGCTCTCCTTCTTTGAATGAATCACACAACACTCTTAAAGCCTTCAATGGATCTGGTTTTAAGCCCTATGGTGTTCTTCCTTCGTTACCCATCATGTTAGAAGGTAAAATAGTCCAAGTCGAAGTGGAAGTCTTTGATTCTCCCCTTGATTATAATCTTCTGCTTGGCCACAGCTGGATCGATTCCATGCGCACCGTTGTGTCGACACTTTTCCGTGTAGTATGTTTCCCTCATCAAGGGAAGGTTGTTACCGTCGACCAACTTGCCTTCTTCAATTCTGATAACCGTACAGGCAACGTCCCGTTTATTGCTAAAACCCCACCGGGTTATGAGAACGTCGGTGTAGGCCTTCTAAAGGACTCCTCGTTAATGAGTACTTTCCCCATTCCACCACCCGATGTTCCACGCTCGTCTGTTGCTTCTATCAACATGATCTCCACTTTGCCTCACGAATTTCCTGTGTCTCACGACCCTTGGATAGTCCCTGACCCTGGAGATCATCCTCATTTCGGCGACGAAATGCCATTAAGTCCGGTTGAATCTGCCTATCAGGCCATTCAATCGGCAACACCTTCTACCCCTTCTCTTGATGAGTTGTCTCCTGATCCTTTTCGTGTTATTTTTCCCACTGACGAGATGATCATGCCCGTCATAGAGGACACCCCTTGGGACGATGGGCATCATCGGAGCGACATACTCTTGAGAACTACCAACGGATTTCGACCTCGTCGATCCTTGTCGTCATATCGACTGTTCCTGAGTCTACACACGATGTGTTTGTTGAAGGGAACTTAAGTAACATCTCGCCCACGATTCCCATTGACATATCCATTAAACCTGGGATTATTGAAAATGTTCATATTGGAGCTTCGTGTTCTTCCGACGAAATAGTCACCTATACGTCCATATTCAAAGAATTTCGTGATATTTTTGCCTGGAGTTACGAAGAAATGCCAGGTATCGACCCTGTGATTTTCATACATGAGATAAAGACATACCCTGACGCTAAACTCGTCCGGCAACGCCTTCGTCCAGTTCACCCACGTAAAGCGGCTGCTATAAAACTCGAAGTCGAGAAACTTATGAAAGATAGCTTTATTTATCCGGTGGCTCTCACAGACTGGGTTTCCAATCTTGTCCCGATTGACAAGAAACAAGGTACGATTCGTGTATGTGTTGATTATAGGGATATTAACAAAGCTTGTCCAAAAGACAACTTTCCTACCCCTTTTGTCGATCAGATTGTTGATGACTGCGCCGGAAGTGAAATCTTCTCTCTCATGGATGGTTTGTTCGGCTATAATCAAATTAACATTCTTCCTGAAGATCAACATAAGACTTCTTTTATTTGTCCTTGGGGTACTTTTCCCATCGGAAACTTCCTTTCGGTCTTAAGAATGCGGGCGCAACTTTTCAACGCGCCATGTTTTATGCGTTTCATGATATCAAACACATCGTTCAACCCTATTTGGACGATTTACCCGCTCATTATATGCGCAAATTCGATCACCCTATCCACCTCCGAGCCATTTTCGTTCGTTGTCGGTTCTATCGTATACGTTTAAATCCTCATAAGTGCATTTTTTGTCTAGAATCCGGTCGTCTTCTCGGTTTTTTTGTTTCACGTCAAGGGATTCAGGTGGATCATTTAAAGGTTGAGGCGATCCTTAATCTCCCTCCTCCTTCTACACTTTGCCAGTTGAAAAGTTTGCAGGGGAAAGAAAACTTTCTTCGTCATTTTATCCCTAATTATGCCAAGATCACTCGTGGTTTTACACGGCTATTAAAGAAAGATTCCGAGTTTGTATGGGATACCATTGCCAACAATGCTTTTGAAGCTTTGAAGTTGTCCTTAACGTGAGCTCTGCTTCTCTTTCCTCCTGATTACAGTCGCGATTATTTCCTTTATCTTGCTGCCTCGGATTACACTATTGGCATGGTTCTTGTCCAAGAGGATGATGCTCATGATGAACATGTTATTTACTACTTGAGTCGAATTCTCACGCCGACTAAAATCAAGTATCAACATGTCGAGAAACTAGCCTTGGCTGTCGTCCAAGCCGTACAATGTTTCTAGCATTATATCCTCTCACGCAAGACTACAGTGATTTCACATTGCAACTCTATGAAACACATTCTCACTCGTCAATTGCTAGGGGGCAAGTACTCCAAATGGATTGTGATACTCCAGGAGTTTGACATGGAATTTGAACATGCCAAGTCCAAGAAGTCCTTAGTTTTTGCTGAGTTGATATGTGACTTTCCCCATTCTGCCACGGAAACTGTAGCAGCAGATTCATTACCCAATGAATCTCTTTTCCTTATTAGCACTGATGATCTTTGGTATGGAGATATCATTATATATCTCCAGACCCAGACTTTCTGGCCAACTTTTTCTAGTACTGAACGACATCGCATACGCTATCAAGCTCGTCAATATATTATCCTCGGGGATACTCTTTATCATCGGGGGATTGACTCTATTTTTCAACGTTGTCTAACGTTTGACGAAGCCGAGAAAGCTCTGAATGACTGCCATTCTGGAGCATGTGGTGGTCATATGTTTGGGTATGCTACTGCCTATAAGATCTTACATGCATGGTATTTTTGGCCCTCTTTGTTTAACGACTGCATTATTGCCGTTCATAAATTCCATGCTTACCAGACCTATAATCAGAAGATTTGGTCACATCCTGCTCCTCTTCACCCTATGGTCTCAGTTGGTCCCTTTGCCCAATGGGGCATCGATTTCATGACATGTCACCCTCACTCAGCTGGGGGGCATGGTTACATCATTGTAGCCATTGATTACTTTACGAAATGGGCCGAGGCGATGTCGACATTTGACAACACTGGAAAGACCGCAACATTGTTTCTTTTTAATCACGTCATAGCTCATTTTGGTGTTCCCCAAGCTATCGTCACTGATAATGGTAGCCACTTTAGGAATTTTATGATGTCTGAACTTACTGAAAAGTTGGGTCTTCGCCATGATAACTCAACACCCTATTATCCACAAGCCAACAACCAGGTCGAAGCAATCAACAAAGTTCTTATAACTATGCTTCGACGAATGATAGGGATTCATAAAACAAGTTGGCACACAATGTTGTTTTCATCATTGTGGGTGTACTAGACATCTGTCAAATCCGCTACTGGGTTTACACCTTTTCGGTTAGTCTATGGTGTGGAAGCCATTCTCCCTATCAAATGCGAGATACCCTCTTTAAAACTAGCTGTTGAACTCCTACCCAACACTTCTGTTGAAGAAGAACGTCTATTGTATCTAATGCGATTAGACGAAACTCGACGTGATGCCACCCTAGTAATAGAAGCCCAGAAGAAGCATGTCAAGGCCCAATACGACAAGCATGTCAAGCCTCGTGTTTTCTCTGAAGGTGATCTTGTTCTTCTCTATGAACAAGATCGAGATATGTTCGAGCTGGGAAATTCGAACCCATGTGGCATGGTCCTTATATCGTTCGACGAGTTTTGGAAAAAGGAGCTTATGAGTTGGTAGATTACGATGGTATCCCTTTGAGTGAACCCAGGAATGGGTTGTACTTGAAGAAGTACTATGCATAAAATCATCTGTGCACAAGTACTTGTATTTTTAATGTATCATACTTTTTGTGTGTTACTATAGTTTGCTTTTGTCGTTATCTGGACTTTGCCCTTATCTGACGTTGTGTTTGATTTCCAGATGTCGGAGTCTTCGCTACCCTATATTGGCTTCGCTGATGGTGCTAGCCGTAGTACTCAGAACCTTGCTTCTGCTGCGTAGGCAATTTACGCCCCTACAAACGAACTTGTCTCCTTATGAGGTGTGTGCCTCGATCGTGCGACCAGTAACATTGCAGAGTATAGCGTCGTTATTGAATTATTGGTTGATGCTATCTCGCTTGGAATTCGTCATTTGGTTGTGCGACTTGATTCGCAGCTTGTATTACTACAGTTATGTAATGTCTACTCTATCCGAAGTCCTACTTTGTTACGGGTGTATTTGCAAATTCGCCTCTTGGAACGTTATTTTGATCACATTGAATATCAACATATTCCTAGATGTCTAAATACATTAACAGATGCATTGGCTAATTATGTATTGGATAGACATTTGAATCATTTATAAATCAATCACATCAATATTCACACAATATAAGATAAACCGGTAGAAGCCGTCTGTATATATAATGATCAAAATAGTTTTTTACAAAAAGTTTGTCCGAAGACCAAAATGTCAAAATCTAAAGCTCATAGCCTCTACAAAGTGACGTCATGGATGACGTTCACGGTAACACATGACTTCCCGAGAAACCGTACGGAGCAGTCGACTCATGGATGTTGATACTCCTACAGTATGACGCTGATCGCGTCGTGGAACCTCTTCCAGAGTCATGTCTGGAATATCTGCGGTTAAGCCCTCCAGATTTTGTTCCACCACCTGATAATCCTTAGCATATTGTGGCACTCCCGCTACCTCTCCTCACCGCTAGATGGGAGAAGTGTCAGGAGGTTTGTAAGGTCCAACATCTGTGTTATCAACAAACGATTTTGTATTAGTCTCTGGACGAACATATAAAATAAAAACATTTGAATATGATAAAAATTCACAAAAACATTTAAAAGGAATAAATGTGTGTACTTCTTACCAAGGTCCCCCCACTGAGCATCCTCTGGCAGTACTAAATCCGTATCTCCTTGGAAATCCAACCCGGCATAAGCATAGTCATCAACCATCAATAGCTGTGGTTGAATCCAGTCAAAGAAAGTATCATCATACTTGATGATCGGTCCTGCTACGTGTCGGGCCATGAGCCGACACAATCTCAGCATCCTTGGATCCCTAGGACCCAGTATATTCCACTCCACCTGTAGCCTCAGTAATGGGACCCTCTCAAGGAATAAGGACACCAACAAAGATCCATACCCGAATTGCTTCAGGTCACCTCATCTACATTTGGTCAACTGCTTTTTTTATACTGCGAAGCACAACATCTGCCCAGTTGAACACTCGAGGCTCAGTACACTCGATAGCATACTGGAAGTAACTTTGTAATTCCATGTGAGGAGAAGAACTCCCAGCCATCCAAGCTATGGTGAATAGGATAGTATGGAGGGTCAAATATCGTACCCCCCAGATAGCTACTTTTCCCTTCTTTCTCTCAGCCTCGGGAACGCGGTGTAAATGGCAGTACTCACTCATTTGTAGCCCGCCACCTCTACTACCAGTCAGGCTCACATAGTACCCCCGCCATGACAATCTAGTCAAAAAGTAAATGTCCTCAATGTCTAAGGACAATGTGTGGACCCCCACATGAAATACCTGCTGATCAGGGTCCCACATACGCACCAGGTACTCTAATAGTCTGACTTGGGCCCTCATGCCCGGGATGCAAAAGTACTTCAGGAGTCCACAGTCTCTTAAAGTAGCTATAGTAGGTGGATGATTTTTGGCCATTGCATTATCTTCTTCATGTTCCCTTTCGCGCCATTCAAGCACCATTTTGATGGCCAATTATCTGCATAAGGAACACAAAAGGAAGGTTAGCAACTTTTTTCATGCTTTGGTTCTTTTTCATTGGGTAAAAATTTAAAAAAAAAATCATCTTTGCGGTTCTTGCAGGTGCCCTGTGTGCATAGTGCGAGAACCTCGCAGGCTGCTCATGGGTCACCTACAAGAATCACCCATTCTCGCAGGTCCCGTGTAGCCTGCCTGCGAGAATGGCAGCACGCAAGTAGGGCTCCAAAAATCAACTTAAAAATGAAAATTTAACCAGTAAAATTGCAAAATTAAACCATGAAAGTGTTAAGGACTAAGATCCTACCTTATTGTCGCTGACGGCTCGCTGAATGGACGATCGTAGCTCCCACAATCTGACACCGAACTCGGAGGGTAAAAGAGGGGTTTTTTGAGCTCAAATAGTGGAAAGGTAAAAATGATGTGGTAAAAAGAGTATTTACTCCTTTTTATTTACTTTTGCTATGTCATTTGGTTTTTTATGATTTTTTATCTATTAAACCCTAATCTCTAATGTCATTTTGAGTGTAAATTTTGCAGGCGTGATGATTTTGATGGTCAAATACAGGGATATGGATATTTTTATTTTTTTTCTTTGTCATCGCGTGTTTTGATTGTTTTTTATGGTTTTTATATAAAAACCTCGAGCATGGTCTTTGTCTGTTCTTGCGCTCGAAAATACATGAGAACGCGATCGAGCATACTTTTATCACTTTTTCGGGCTCAACAAGGTTATACGAAAAATGAACCCCCCTGGAGTCCTCTTTAAGCTCTTTTCAGACTCTCTAAAGATGAAAAGAGCGTCAACCAACCTTGCTATTTTCACGCTCAATAAAGTATTTGAAGTAAGCGTCTGGTAAGCAATAATTTATCTTTTTTTCGGTCTCATCCAGACTATTTTACGAAAAAAGGAACTGAGAGATTTCTCTTTTAAGTGTTTTTCCAAACTCTATAATCATGAAAAACCTTTGAGTTTTCTATCTCTGGACTCGTTAAACAAACATTGACAGACCCGTAATGGGACCGAACCACTCCTTCTTAGGGTTCATTAAACATACTCT
>JASDQU010503532.1:74603-84818 GCA_032191745.1 Picea mariana | reverse complement strand
GTATTAATTGGCAGTAAGTGTCGCTCTTGAACATGACACCCCCTACTCATCATTTGAAGCCGGTTTGGGAAATCCATTTGTCTCTCATTCGATTTTCTACAAGGTCATTCCTTGTGTCGTCTTTGAGTCAATGCTGCCAAATCATTGGTCATGTCGTTCATATGTTCAAGAGAAGTCCATCTGAAACCTATATTGAGTCGGCCATCTGCAGTTATCCATTCTCTCCGTGTTGGTCTTCCCTGTGTCTAGTCCAATTCACATCATACTCTGTTTCACCTTCAAAATCTGTTACTCATTTCGTGTCATTGGTGGGGGATACATCAAGGCCCTCCTGTGACGAGTTTTGTTCCGTCGACTTCAGCTCATTATCCAGAATCAAGACTTAGAAATTATTTGGTACCTTGGAGCTTGCATGCCTCAATGGAAGGTTTCCTCACTTTCGACAGTGGGTTTACATCATTGACCCTTGATCGAAATATTCCATCGGATGTTTGACTTCAACTCATTTATTCGCACTCGATGGATTGCACTAGGGTACCTTGGGAGTCATTGACATCAATGGTGATTTCCCTCACACTTGTTAACGGTTTCATCAATGACCGGAAATCAAGTGGTTTATGCCATGTTCGACTTCAACACATGTAATCACATGGTTAGATTCGTACTTTGGGTGACGAGATTGAAGACCCTAGATATCATCTCTTTTGTCCAGGTTGCGATGGAGTATGTGTAATTTGTGACACATAGATCCACTGTGTATGTCTCGTGGCTATGTCGTCTTAATTTGAAATTTCTCGCATAGATCCACAGTGTAGTCCTGGTGGCTATGCTATATTTTGATGGCATGGATCCACAATGTATGATTGGTGGCCATGACCTATGTCCATAATGTCATCAGTCTATGATTTGAGTATGGGAATGCCTACCTCAGAATTGGTATATATGATATTCTGCAGATGCTTGGGTGTTTGCAGGTTTTCAATTAGATGTGCTCCTGGTTTCTGACACACACATGAAGCTTACAAAGTCTTTCGGCTGTCACTGGTTCCAACCTCATACTTTGGGGAGCATTCTGTTACCCATGATTTTGGTCGTCATGATGATGTATTGATGATGGTGTACTTAGGCTCTTCATAAGAACTTTCTCCTGAGAAAAGTTACTTTCATCTCTTCTTAGAAAACTCATTTTTGAAGAAGGTTCGCAGGCTGCTAGTATATTTGGGTGTGAGAATGCCTGATTCTCGCAGGCTGCCTTAAGCCAGGGTGCGAACTTCTCGCACTATGTTGAACTGCTAGGGTGTGAACTCTTCCTAAAGCATGGAAAAAGATGAATTCTCGATGCTTCTAGAAGGGAATCTTCTAGAAGGATGGGTTGGAATTCAAATGGTTATCCTAATACTGGATTCCCTGATATTTTGGGATCATTCTTATCCAAGTAACTAATCCATTCTCTCCTATATATTGAGGGAATTCTCATGGAAAAGGTTAAGAAAGATTCATTGGAGAATTGGTGAAAGAATTGTGTGAAGGACTGAAGCTTGAACAACTTCTTGGAGACTCTAGCAAGTCTATCAAGAGGATTTGATCTTCTTCATAAAAGGATTGAGCAAGTGTGTGTGTCGGAGCCAAGGGCCATCGAAAGGAAGTTTGCAAAATCAAGGCTCAGGTTGTAATCTTTACTTTCCATTAATATGATACAGTGGCATGTCCCTTTCCCATAAAGCTATTTCCACTTTATTGTGTAATTCCTTGATAATACACATAGGTTAACTGTTGAATATATTGTGCTATCATCACTTTGGTTGGTTTGTGTTGTCTTGGTCTTGGCTGCACGAGAGCATTGGAGCGAAGCAGGAGCAACAAAGACCATAGGAAGCGATAAT
The DNA here is from genome assembly GCA_032191745.1 of Picea mariana. NCBI lineage: Eukaryota > Viridiplantae > Streptophyta > Pinopsida > Pinales > Pinaceae > Picea > Picea mariana. The sequence goes on along the minus strand of JASDQU010503532.1, from coordinate 82,935 downwards.
AAGGTATGTAATTTTTTTTTGCCTCCTAGTTAATTCAATGGTCAAAACCTAGGGAAAGAGTCATGTCTTGTCTTGCTTTCTTCTAAATCCAGGTGGATCTAGGGAGATCAGTTAGTGTCCGCACCTACCGATTAGTTCGATAACAAGGTTGCTACTCTTTTAGATCTGCATATTCTCTTTGTCTCCCGCCCTGTACGATCTCGTAAAATCAGAAACAGATAGAAAAAGGTGCATCTTCCGGGTAAACTAACTGAGATTTAACCCTTGTTGTCATAGAGAAGTGAAATTTGTTTCTTGTGTGAAAAGAGTTTTTTTTTAGCATGCATAACAACAAAAACAATCCTCCTTCTGAACATTACAATATGTTTTGCTAGACCATTTGGTTAAAACTTGCCTTATTAAGTAAGAGGTTTTGAGTTCAAGTCTCTCTTTTGTTACTTTTTTGAAAAAGTTCATGCTAAAATTGTAAAGTGTATTTCACTTCAAGTATAAAAGTGAATCACTATAAGTAGCTTTAATATTTTATTTTAGAGTTATTTATTTTGCATGCAACTTTTCTGTTATAAAGTAACTTCATTGTAAAAGTGATCCCCACTTCTCTTTATAAAAATGGGTCACTTCATAAAGCAACTTACACTATCATGTGGTCAGCTGGTTACCGTTTATGCCTTTTTTAAAAAGGGCATACCTCTCACATCGGAAGTTCATTTTCAATGCTGTTTTTTTAAAAAATGAATAACATTTCGAGATCTTTCCATCAAGATCATCAATTTCAGTTTTTAAATCCACATTATCTGCATATTTAATATGGCTTCTACAAGTAATGTTTTTCTTACCAGCAACTACTACTTCCAATGGAAATCTCATATGGAAGATTTATTAATAAGTAAAGGCCTGTATTGGATTACCTTAAGAAAGGAAAAAGCACCCACTAATGATGATAAGAAAGCCAAATGGGATAATAGGAATGATGAAGCACAAGGACTAATCAGAATGTCCATCTCTCCTGATTTAAGGTACCACCTTCAAGAAATTGATGACCCCAAAGAAGCTTGGGACAAGATTGAATCTGTGTTTGGTAAACTCAATATTATTCGAGCACAACAGTTAAAAAATCAAATACTGACCTTGAGTCTCAGTGATTTTTCTTGCCTTGGAGACTATCTATCTAAGTTTAAAACACTCGGAATTTTATGTGAAGAATGTAAGATAAAAATGGAGTAAGAGCATTGCATCTATCTTATTCTTTCTAAGCTAGGTAGTGCATATTCTATGTTTGCATCTACTTTTTATGCCATGAGAGAGGCTCTAGAGAAATCTTATGAAAAACCCACTCTTGAGTCCTTTTGTGCTTCTTTGATTAGAGAGGAAGATAAGCTTATAAAACTTGGAGTGATCAACACTACAGGTACCTCTAACAAAGACTTAGTTGCCTAGCAGAAAGATAAATCCAAGTATCCCAAGAAGAAACATCCTTGCTACAACAACAAGCAATACAAGGCTCCCAAACCCGCTCAGACAGCTTTAGCTCCTAATGGTGACAAATGAGAAAAATATAAAAATAAGAAGATTGACATACATTGCAACTTTTGTGATAAAGATGGTCATGATGAGTCCAAATGTTTCAAGAATATGGCAGCTTTAGAAGCAATGACGAAGAAGCACAACATCAGTATTGATTCTACTTCTTCTTTTTCTTCTCATGGACATGCACTTTCTGCTTCTGGTTTCTCCTTCAACACAAATTCTACTTCTTGTTCTTATGAGTGACTTATTGATTCAGAAGCATCTTATCACATGGCTAAGGATAAAACCATATTTTATGCTCTAAATGAATGTAACAACAAGAAAATATTTGTTGGTGATGATAGATCTCTTAGTGTTGTAGGATCTAGAACAGTTCAAGTAGATAATGGTCATTTCAATTATGTATTATGTGTTCCAAATCTTTCTTGTAACCTTCTATTAGTATATCAAATCACTCATTCACATGAAGGTAAAACCGTAGAGTTTTCACCTCAGCAAGTTGTAATCAAGGATCTAAAATATCCTAAGCATGTTCTTGCAACTAGAATTTTTGATGATATTACCAGGTTGTACAAGTTTGACAACTTTGGGTCATCAAATTTTTCATCAGCTTTTGTTGCTCATAGTGATGACTTGAGAAAATTTTGGCATGAGCGGTTTGGTCATCTAAACTATCGCTCATTGCAGCAGCTATGTAATCAATAGATGGTGACTAGTCTTCCTCTTGTTTCATGCAGAGATGGTGTTTGTGCCGGTTGTGTTCTCAACAAACATCATCAGGATAGTTTTGAAAAACGTGCCTCTTGACACGCCTCAAGCCCTTTACAGCTTGTTCACAGTGATTTGTGTGGTCCATTTTCTTCTCCTTCTTTTTCTGGGTGCAAGTATTTCTTAACTTTCATTGACGATTTTTCCAGACGTACTTGGGTTTACTTCTTAAAACTTAAGAGTGAAGTTTTTGACAAGTTTTGGGCCTACAAGGCCCTTGTAGAAAAGAAATCTGGACATCAAATTCAAAAGTTAAGAACAGATAATGGAGGTGAATATGTGAACAATAATTTTACAAGTTACTACACTACACAAGGCATCCAAATGCAACACACTGTTCCATATACACCACAACAAAATGGTGTTACTGAGAGAAAGAACCACACATTAAAATAAATGGCTAATTGTATGATCCAATCTAAGGGATTAAGTCTAAAGTATTGGGCGTAAGCAATCAACTGTGCAAATTACATAGTCAATTGCACTCCCACAAATGATCTTAAAAATATAACACCATAAGAATCTTGGAATAAAATTAAACTAGATGTAAGTCACTTCCGTGTATTTGACAGTATAGCATGGGCTCACATTCCTAATGAGAAAAGGAAAGAATTGCAGCCTAAAAGTGAGAAGTGTATATTTGTTGGTTATTCTGAAGATGTCAAAGGTTATAGACTTCTTCAACCACATTGTAATGGAATTATTCTTAGAAGAGATGTTAAATTTGATGAAAATCTCCTGACCTGCGAGCCTAATTCGACGGTTGTGCCTTCTTCCGCCTGCAAGCCATCTTCGGCGTTTGTGCCTTCTTATGTTCCTATTCTAGCTTCTTCTTCAAATGATGACAATGAGGATGAAAATCCACCTTCGCCTACTGACCTTCCTCCATATGAGTCCTTTGAACCTAAACAAGCACCACTTCCATCACTTCCTAGATGGGTTTGTTCAACACAAGAAGCAGTTGGTGATCTTTTCGGTGATCCTTCAGATCAGTGTCGAACATGTTCACGGTTCCAATGAGCCTCTTCTCTTTTGGCTCAAGTTTCAGAGACTCATGATCTAGAGACATTTGCAGAAGCTTCAAGTCATCCAGATTGGGATACAACAATGAATGAAGAGTATTGTTCTTTAATGGCAAACGATACTTGGGATCTTGTACCTCTTCCAAAAGGAAGAAAACTTGTCAGATGTAAATGGGTCTATAGAACTAAGTATGCATCAGATGGAAGTGTTGACAGACATAAGGCTCGGTTAGTTTCCAAAGGATTCTCCCAAGTTCAAGGAATTGACTATAATGAAACCTTTGCCCCTGTAGCCAAAATGAATTCCATCCGCCTTGTTCTTGCCCTATGCTGCCTCACATAAATGGGAGGTCCATCAGATGGATGTTAAATCTACCTTCTTACATGGCGATTTGAAAGAATAAATCTACATGGAACAACCTCCTGGCTATGTCTAGAATGAATCTAGCCTTGTTTGTCTCCTTAAGAAATCTCTTTATGGTCTTAAGCAAGCTCCCCGAGCTTGGTATTCCAAAATGGAAAACTTTCTTATTAACACCAGATTCTCTTGATGCCATTCTGATCCTAATGTTTATACCAAGAAAGTAGGAAGCCATCTCATAATCCTTGTCCTTTATGTTGATGACCTTATCCTTATTGGTAGTGACTCAAAACTTTTAAACCATGTGAAAACCAGTCTTAAGAAGAAATTTGAAATGACAGACTTAGGTTTTTTGCACTATTTCCTTGGCCTCCAAGTTTTGCAAACCAATGAGGGAATTTTATTTTCCTAGTCTAAGTATGCTTGTGACCTTCTTTTTCGTTTTCACATGGATGATTGTAAACCAACCCCTTCTCCTTTCCAGTCTGGAGTCAAGCTTACTACCACCTGTACTTCTCCTGAAGTTGATGCCACCCTATACCATCAGTTAGTTGGTAGCCTCTTATACTTGACTCATACCCGTCCTGATCTTTCCTTTGTTGTTGGTCTTGTTGCCGGGTATATGAAAACACCCCATGAAAGCCATTATAAAACAACTAAAAGGATACTTTGCTATGTCTGTGGTACAGTTCAGTTCGGGATACATTGCAGTTCAGGGGGGACTCCTTTATTGGTTGGTTTCACTGATTCAGATTGGGCCGACAACCCTGATGATCGGAAGTCTACTGCATGTTATGTTTTCATCCTTGGTTCAGGACCTGTCACTTGGGCCTGTAAGAAACAACAGGCTATTGCACTTTCTTCAGTAGAAGTAAAGTACCAAGCAACGATAAATGCAAGTCAGGAAGCCTTGTGGCTTCGACGGATCCTTTTAGAGTTTGGATTCAAGCAGCAACATCCGAAAATCCTTTGGTGTGACAATCAAAGTGCCATCAAGCTTGCCAAAGACCCAGTTCAACATCAGCTCAACAAGCACATCGAGCTACACATGCACTTCATCAGAAAGTTCATTCATGATCAAGTTATTGAAGTGCTCTTTTTCCTTACATAAGATCAAGTTGTAGACATTTTCACAAAGTCTCTTACAGAAGCGAACTTTTCCAAACTTCGCTCTATGTTAGGAGTTCAGGAAATTGTCATTAAGGGGGGATAGGCTCTAATTCCTCCTTCCTTCTCCTATTGTGTCAACATTGTAAATCCTTCAATCCTATCCCAAGTTGTTCTTAAGGGGGGATGTTAGGATATTTAAACACTTAGGAGTTAGTTAAGATCTTCTTGGTCTAATATGTCGTTAGGTAAAAGTGTGTTTCTTAGTGTGTTTATTTAGTATGCATTAGCATGCATTTGTAGTTAGGAAATCTTATGGTCGTGATATGTTCCTAACATAGAGTGATCTGACAGCTCATACTCTCCTCGATCTTAACGGCCATCATTTCGTGGCTTAACACCTGATTGGTCCATGATATCTATTTAAAGAGCATGGAGGGTCATTTCTCGATGATCGATTGTGAGAAACTCTATTGTAAAATCTCTCTGTAATCTTTTTCTTTTGCATTAATAAACTGCTCCAAGTGGTCGTGTTGGTTGGGGTCGTGGATGTTTCCCCGTAGGGGTTTTACCACGTGAAAACATTGGTTTGTTGATCTTTGATCTGGTTATGTGAGTGGTTATTGAAGGTGTTCGTCCTTTGTTGGAATACCTGTGTTGTCGAACACTCAAATCTACCCTCCTCAAATAAATGGATTGTATCTTCCCTTTTCGAATCGACGACCGAGATCTGCTTCGCGATTTAGGCTTTGAACTTTTCAAACCTCAAAATTCCTTTTTCTTATTATTATTTTACTTGGAGCGAAGGATCTGGCAATGTGTGGCTCCTACTGATCGATGTCTGAGATGATTTTTGGGTCTCCGGGCTCCAAGAAAATCAAATATCAAATCTCGCTTACCTTCTCTGTTTTTTACCCGGAGTTGTCGATCTATTGACATGCGTCTGTTTCAATCAATGACTCTACTCCTGCTTTGGGACTTTGACCCCTTCAACCAGATCGATGGCCCTTCTACTCCCTTCTTGATCAATGATTGAGAGCTACTTCGGGTCTTCGATATTTTCCCCCCTTTGCTTTCCTTCGGAGCTCTAGATCTAGCGTTGCATGTCCATTTGAATCGAACGACTGAGACTTACTCTGAGCCTTCGAGCTTCGATTGTTTTTAATGGTGCTATACTTCATGCAATTATGAAACTCTGAATACCTAGGGGTTGCTAACTTGATCCTCACGGGGGATCTCCACCGTCGCAAACCTGAGCCCGCCAGTTTGTATTTTAAGCCCGAAATGAGTTTCTTTGCATGTTGTGCTCAGAGATGGCATGCTCCCTTCTCCACAGGGGATGGCATGCTCCCTGCAAGCTGCCAAGAACAAGTAGTTCCAGTCGCCTTCTGCATTGGGCTATGGAGTCATGCTCAAAAAATATCCTATTGAGTATTAAAGGCCGACAAGCACACTATCCTAAAAATGAAAGAAAAATACATGGGATCTAGGAGGAGCTTATTTATGTACATTCCTAAACTAATCGATTTTTACAAAGCGCTAGGTGAAAGAAAACTTCCACCATAGCCATTCAAGCAACTCTCGAGATACAAACTTGTTTACTCTATCACTGATCAAATAAAAACAATGCAACTATGGCAGCAAAATGATTACGCTTTTCAACTCTCCTCCCAGTGCTGAAGTTAGGATAAATTCGAGTGGCTCCAAGGCATGCAAGAAATGCAACTCCATGTACTCCCTTATAGTTTCATAGAGAAAATGACAAAATCCATTGGGCTGGTGGCAGAAAACATGCTCTGTCTTACAGCTTCTCACACATGGTTGAATGTCTCTGGCAAGCACGGGTGAGCGAACAACCGATGCAAACTAAATGATCCTAGGTGATGGTTTCTCATTTGCAAGCTCTAGGTAAGATATGAACTGCACATTTGGTTCTCCCTCTTCTTCTTCATGACTCTCCCAAGGATCCAAATCATAATCATCATAAACAGGAACCATGGGAAAGATCTGTTATTTATCATTCTCTTGAATGTCTTCTGCAGGCCCCAGATGGTTGATTTCCACACAATGTTTTTCCTCAATGAATAAAGGAAAAATCTCTATAGTTAGGTCTTGGAAATTTTTAAAATCTGAAACATATGACTCCATGTATATAGCCATAGGATCATGAATCGTTTGATAGAATCCTGGCTGCTTTAGAAGACCAGGATGCTCCTCTGTAAATGTCTCTCTGCTTGTAAATAAAAAACTTCCATGTTCTTTTGAAAACAACTCTTGATCATCAAAAGTTGTAGTATCTTCTTCATAAAAATGATCATAAGATAATGGTGCAGCAGGATTTAAAACACCATAACTATGATCAGCCAATAACGTATAGTTCTCTATGCAATCATCCACTGCTACATGCTCAAAATGTCTCGGAAACTGATCATAAGATGGATATGCATTCCTGCCCATAGAATCTACAAATATGGAAGGATATGTTTTCAAATGTGAGTCACATCCACCTCCTTGTTGTTGTTCCATATATGAATTATACTCATGGTCTTCTTGCTTAGAATCTGAAACATACTGATAGCCTTCTTGCTCAGAATCTGAAACATACTGACAGTCTTCTTGCTCAGAATATGAAACATACTGACAATCTTCTTGCTTATGTTCATGCAATTTTTCATGATGTTCTTGTGTATGAAATCCCTTGCTAGCCTTGATGTTCTCTTCGACCTCTTCATCATCTTCAAACAATTGTCTTAAATATGAATATTTCCTTTCTCTCGGGAGAAGGACAAGCTCTGAATGTTGAGCCATGACATAGTACACCATGGCATAAGTCTCTGTGGGTCTGATCTCCACAGGAATACTATGATAAACACTGTAAAACCTCCTATTGAATACATCCAAGGCTTCCTCTTCCCCTCTCCTCAAGTCATTAAACTCAAACCAGTATTGATCAAGGGACTTGTTCTCACCCCAACACTTTAAAAATGCATGGCATAGCTCAGTCCATGATCCAATAGAACCAGCTTCCAGACATCTAAACCACACAACAACATCTCCAGACAAAGAGTGTGAGAAAAACCTCATGGTAACATCCTCATGAACAATCTTGAACTGGTCAACAAAGTTCTCAAAGGCCCCCAAGTGCCTCTCGGCTGTAATATGATCCTCCCCAGAAAACCGAGGAAGATACTCAAAGGAATAAAGAGGATAAGGATGGAAGGTCAAGTGGCATCCTTAAAGGTTTAAACAAATTATTTCTGATTTTAATTTGAAAAGCAGTCGGTTGATCATGAGGATTAATGAGTTGATGGAAAGGCTCAACAGGAATAACAGAGGGTAACGAGATTTGAGAATACTGAGAATTATTTTAAACCTCCTCAGGGCTACAAGGGTGATCAATTTCAAAAGGAGATGCAATACAGATCTCACTTTTATTTATAGGCAGAGGTGAAGACACGAGATCAGTATCTACAACACAAGAAGAGGTCATGTTTTCTTCTTCCAAGGATGGATAAATAAAGGAAGGCATGTTATCATCTAAATAGAA
>JASDQU010503532.1:64273-74553 GCA_032191745.1 Picea mariana | reverse complement strand
ATACTGTGAATTATTTTAAACCTCTTCAGGGCTACAAGGGTGATCAATTTCAAGAGGAGATGCAATACAGATCTCACTTTTATTTATAGGCAGAGGTGAAGACACGAGATCAGTATCTACAACACAAGAAGAGGTCATGTTTTCTTCTTCCAAGGATGGATAAATAAAGGAAGGCATGTTATCATCTAAATAGAAAAAGAAGAGGATAATCCTCTTTATATGTGAAGGGAAAGAGAGAAATGAGATGATAAACAAGAACATGATTTCATGAATAAAGCTCACAAATTGATACCTAGTCTTCCCCTTCGATATGGTCATCTTTTTGTCAACAAGATCCTCCCCAGTAGAGTCTTCGATTGTGGAGTCTCCAAGTGCAAGTTGCAATCTTCGATGGTTCTGATGTTTGATGCACCTTCAAAATCAGAAGCTCGTTGTCGTTTTATCCCAGGGAAAAGTCTTCAATTTGTTCCTTGGCAATGGTGCCATGAATGTTAGCACTAATAGTTGTTAGAATCTAATGGATGTGCTCATTTAACCATAGACAATATCACTATTGTCACCCAACCATAGGCCGAAGCCACCCCCGAGCACCTTAACCTTGACACAGAATCATTTCGGAAGAAATCCCTAGGCTAGATAGCCAAACAAAGGGTGGCACACATTTCTCCAAGGATAGTGCACCAAGAAAGAGTTGATCACAGAGTCCAAACCATAACCAAGAGATAGTCCAAGAAAAAACTGAAATCTTCTAGCTGCAGCAGCTGCAACGGCAGCTTTCCTCCAAACTTCTGCACAAACTGGCCAACTACAGTGCGCACAAGTGTTGCTTCTACAATTCTGAGAATACCTGCCAGAATGAAGACTAGCCTCTTGTATTTATACTAAATCTGGCAAACTGCCTAGGCCAACTTCTCATTCTGGGAGCTTATTTACTTAGTATATAATATTTCTTTTAGCCGACTTCTTCTCTTGGAGGCTAATAACCTAATACAAGTTATCCTCTTGAATCGACTTGTCTTGTAGGGTTATTATCCAACTAATTAGGGTTTCTTCTTGCTTCCCGAAATATTCTATTCTCTTTAGGTTTACACGTGGAGGTAAATGCTCCCGCAACTACCATAATATCAACACTCCCTCCTAGCTAGGGAGGTATTGAAGGTAATGGTATTGACCACAAACATACCATTCACCGGGTAGCATCAACATATTCGTATAGACTATCTCATGATTAGATCATGAGCACCATCATCACTATCAGTGTCATCAACTGCATCATCTCTCGAAACCATACTCCATCTAAGTAATCATCCATGATGTTGGATAAGTCACTCACTACACATAGTGACACAAGAACAATTCTTCTAATTTGGACATATGTCCTGGAAGAATAAATGTCCTGGACCATTTTCCATCTGGGAAATCTTTGTCCCTTGATCATCCATCTAGCTGATTAAACATTTTCCAACACTACTGATAGTATTCAAGGCAATCGGAACAATTTCATTCAATAGAACACAACTGTGTCTATCCATAGTAGTACACAACTACTATATAGTGGTACACTACCACACCAAGTAGCACACAGATACTTGATCAGTGACATATAGTCACAATCAGTGGAACACATCCACCATAGGAGTATACAACTATTATTCGGAGACACACAATCTCCATAACAATCATATCATATGATATCAACCTGCATAGAAAACATTGTTATGATATAAACTGAATCATCTAGGCCATTCTTCCACTCACATATATGATATCTGGAAGAGAATCTTCCCTCGAAAGGTAAAACATCAATGATGAGCTATCTGAACTATTATTCTCAATAAAGGAAGAATAATTGTCCCAATTTATGAGCCTGGACCATTCCCTATCCGGGCCATTCCTCTGGCACTAAAAAAAGTGCAACCTGGAGAGAATGAATATGCCCTAGGGAATGTCTATCCCTCATTGTTGAACCTGGACAATTCACCTATCTCGGCCATTCCTCTAGCACTAAACAAAGTGCATCTTGGAGAGAATGAATCTTCCCTAGGGAATGATTGTCCGAACCATTTCCAAAGGAAATGACTGTCCTGCACCAACCTCCAAAATTGACCATTCTTTGAAACTGCTCACAACTTTGAGCTTCGAAAGAATGATTGTCTAGCGAGGCGGACCAGTCTTCTTAACCACTACTAAGAGTGACAGTCAAGAAGAGAGACCATCCTAGACCATTCCCTATGTTAACCACAAGGGGAATCGCTGTCTATGGTACATCAACAATCCATCGAACCATTTTCATTACGAAAATGATCATTCGATCTGGACCATTTTTTGAACTGGAAAATGCATGTCCGTCAGAAATCTCAAACCACTTTCCGAACTGGAAAGGAACTAATCATCCTGGACCATTTTTCGAACTTGAAAAATGATTGTCCATAAATCAATAACACATCAATGCTCCCTCCCAACCTGGCAGTCATCTCTTCCTTTTTCAATAAGGAAGTCGTCTCCACGAGCTCCATCTTGAGTACACAATTTTTCATCTTGGATAGAGGCTTCACCAAAAATTTCTTCTTATCTTCTCATCTGTGGAGATATATATTGGAGAACCACTTTATCTTTTCTAGACTTTATCACGGAGAGTGTAATTATTGATCTCAATGTACTTCGGTCTTTCTGGAACATTGGTTTTCTCTGAAGGCTTTATATAGATTTGATCAATGTAGTATATCATTGATGGATTCATCTTTTGTTTCCTGCTAGCTCATAACATCATGGCAGGGCTCAAACTGGAACATATCTATGAGAGTTTGTCATGGATTAGCAATCCATCATTCTGGATTTCTGAGTAACCATTCTGATACAATATCTTTGTTATATAAATCTTTTCACCACAGATCTGTTGTGTATTGAAGGCTCTGCACCAAGTTATTTGAATCCATACGAGGTCTTCTTCCATCTGCATACAAGGGTCTCTTTCTGGTGTACCTCAAAGCCTTTTAGGTTTCTCTACATGTAAACTCCAACCTATGGATATTGCGAACGATATACTGGCTCATGTAGAGGCATGGACGACTTACAAGCAATCATCATAGTCTTCTCCCTCCATCTGGGAGAACCTCTAGTTCGAGATCTTGAAATGCTTTCATTCATAAGTCTTCCATACACTATTCTTCATCACAACTTTTAGTTTCTCTGCTTGATTGCTTTTAGTGAGCTCATATCAGGTTGGTAGTCTTGTGATTCTCGATACACTGACTGGTTGTTCTATCTTTTCTTTCTCTCTTGGAATCTTCATGTTCTTCCTCATGTTTCTCTTTAGCTCTTGAGTTCATGGATTTTTCTATAGATTCCATGCTCTGAAGATTCCAACTTATTTCTTTCATCATAGGATAATGGATGTGGATGGACAACCAGGGATTACTTTAAGGCTTCTTTTCGAAGAAGACTTCTTCTAAAGTCATATTGAACACGTGTTTCTTTTCATGTTTACTACCATGGATAGATACTTCATCATCTTCAATGGATCATATAATTTAGGATTAGCTCCCTCCTAATCCTTGCTTCATGCACGAATGCATGTTCTTCTTTTGATAATATAATCGGCTCCCTCCATCTAGGAGATTCCACGCTTCTGTTTGCATTCTTATTGCCTTCTGCAAAGTGTCACAAATATTTTTCCAATTTCTTCTTGATTGTTGACTTCTTTCTGTCTTTACTTCTTCTAGGTTTCTTCAAGATTGATTCTGATAACAACTTTCACATGAATTGTTACCAGGGGTTGTTGATGTACTTCATCCTTTCATGTGTATTGTCTGACTTGTAGAAATCCTTATCTTGTTTTTCTTCCATAAGTATAGTTTCTCTTTGAACATATTATCTTCTAAGAAATAGATATGCAAGATATGTACAGAAAACATGGTATGTACAAGAACTATGAAGAGTGTTGTTTACCTTGTCTTAGAAGAAGAAGTTTGTTTCATCCTGCTTAATCTTCTTTGAAGGTTCCTTTTCTTCGACAACTGATTCTTCGTGTGTCTCCTTCCTTTTCTTTAGATCAGGACAATGATTCTTGTAGTGACCATACTTTCGACAGTTGAAGCATTGTATTTCTAACATATCTTTCTCTTGATTTGGCTTCTTCCTTGAACCAAACTTCCTTTTGTTCTTGAAATTCTTCAATCTTGTTGTGAAGGCTTGATCATCATATTTATTTTGAGGTTTCTCTTTTGCACTAATCATTGATTCTTCTTGTGCACATCAAGTCCAAAGTTCTACAAATGTAGGATACTCCTTCCTTGTGTTCATACTTGCGGCAAATGCATCCCATGTCTTGGGAAGACCGTTGAGTACTATATTTACCAATTCCTTCTATGAGATGATCTCTTCAATAACTTGTAGTTGATCTCTTAACTGAGATATCCTCACAAGGTATGATGTTATGTTGTCATCATCATTCATCTTCATGTCACAGAGCTCATTCTTCAGACTCATTACTTGTCCAATGTTTCTGACTGAGAAGAAGTTTATTAGGGCATCATACATCTTCTTAGATGAGTCAAGATAGGAGATGTAGGGTATCAAGTGGTATTTTATAGAGTCCACTATGATACTCATGGCATTGATGTCACTGTCTTTGAACTTCTCCATAACTGCAACGTTCTGCGGTTCCTTCTCTTTTCCTTCTTCAAACTCTGGTTCCATGATCTTTCCTTTCACGATATCCAACACTTTATTCTTGGCAAGGATGAGTTCAATCATTGTCTTCCATGCTATGAAGTTAGAATCCCCATCTAACTTGTTTTTTGACTTCATATAGTAAGTCATGGTTGCCTTGATTAGGTCAACCCTAGATTTGACCAAAACATCGAACTTGACATTTTTGCTTGCTAAGAGTACCAGGAGATGCGCTAGGCTAGGGCGCACTAGTGTATCTGGAAATTAGGTCAATCCCTTCACTTAAGGTTCCTCAACGAGAGTTTTAGGGCTTCTACAACTGCACTTGCTAGTAACCCTAGCGACAGTGCTTTGGTAATTTCTCCTACTAGAAACCCTAGCAGAAGTTCTTCAACGAGCTTAATATCCTTATGGATATGCTCCCTTCCAGTGGTTAGACTGAATGAAGGAGGTGTGGGACCATAACATGTTAGAATCTAATGGATGTGCTCATTTAACCATAGACAATATCACTATTGTCACCCAACCATAGGCCGAAGCCACCCCCGAGCACCTTAACCTTGACAGATAATCATTTTGGAAGCAAACCCTAGGCTAGATAGCCAAACAAAGGGTGGCACACCTTTATCCAAGGATAGCGCACCAAGAAAGAGATGATCAGAGATTCCGAACCATAACCAAGAGATAGTCCAAGAAAAAAACAAAATCTGCTAGCTGCAACGAAAACTCTCCTCCAAACTTGCAGACAAACTAGCCAACTGCAGTGAATACAAGTGTTGCTTCTGTAGTTCTGAGAATACCTGCCATAATGAAGACTGGCCTCCTATATTTATACTAAATCTGGAAAACTTCCTTGGCTAACTTCTCATTTTGGGAGTCTATTTACTTAGTATATAATATTTCCTTTAGCAGACTTCTTCTCTTGGAGGCTAATAACCTAATACAAGTTATCCTCTTGAGACGAATTGTCTTCTAGGCTTATTAGCCAACTAATTAGGGTTTTTTCTTGCTTCCCGAAATATTCTATTCTCATCAAGTTTACACATGGAAGTAAATACCTCCCATAACTACCATAATATCAATAATAGTCACCCTCATATTGCAGGAGGATGAGCCCAGTACCCATCAGATGTTTTGGTGGATGTTTGGTTTATATGAGTGGAGGTCAATGGACAAAACTTAATATATGAATGATGTTCAACACAGAACTGAACAATAAATGTACAAGGAAGTGAGGGCCCCAACTAACTTCAGCCAGTGAATTGAGTTTAAGTGTGAGCAAAGGGAAGACTTAGTAAGAAAGGTGGACAAGACTACTATTGGCATCAGGCCTTCAAGCAGCTTGGAGAAGAAAAACTTAGAATCAAGATCACTCTTAAGCTCAAGATTCAGACACTGAAATATGTCCAAACAACAGTACAATGATCAACACAGTTACAACAACACAATGATCAAACCTACATCACCATGCAGCTGCAAAAACTCGACTGGATCCTCCATGCTCAAGCCATTCAGTGTAACAGGGAAAAATATCACAAGGAAGCTGACTAAAAATGGTCACGATACCACTGCAATCAAACCTACATTACAACAACATAACAACCCTCAATTGGATCCTCCATACTCGAGTGTTTTAGCAGAGTTTTTACAAAGAGATGAAAAGAGGTTGACTTCTATTAATCTGGAAGTCTCAAATCCAATACATAACCAGAGAACAGTTCTAGCATCAAAACATTACAAAATATGGAGCTCTGCTCAACCACTTGACGACCATAACAAAATATCAAAACTACTTATTTATACTCAGAACAGTCCCCGACTATCAGGAGAGTGATCTGATCACTACATTCAAAAATTTGCGTCTGAGAAGTCTTTTATCAGACTATGCATGTATCCCTCTATCAGACGCGAGCTCATATTGGCATGGGTCTGCAGGAGAATCTATCCATAGGGGGCCCATGACCGGCTCCTCCATACTTTCTAATTACTAAGTGAGTTGAGGTTTCAACCACCAACTCCATTTTCATTAACTACCTTTTCTTGGGATTGAAACGTGGCTTAATGCCTAGGGGGAAGCTACACACTGCTCTTGGATAGGACGCTATATAAACATGTGATTGCAGGGCCACTCAAAGGTGGTTTGGGTTCACACCGCTTTTGAGCCGACAATCCACCACCTTTTGCCACGTATTACTTTTGCCAAACCACAATTTCAATTGCGAGGCCGCTCAAGAAAATTATCGCCCGAGCACATCGCATCCCCGTAATGGAATGTGGTCGTCAATCTTGTGATCTTGGACAAGGATTTACGATCAACGACTCAAATCTTTCCTCTTCAGATCAATGGATCAGATGTTCCCTTTTCGAATCGACGGTCGAGATCTGCTTCACAATTTGGGCTTCGGACTTTTCAAACCTCAAACCTCCTTTGTCTTATGTTTCTTTTACTCGGAGTGAAGGATCTGGCGATGCCTGGCTCCTACTAATCGATGGCTGAGACGCTTTTTGAGTCTCTGGGCTCTGGGAAAATCAAATATCAAATCTCGCTTACCTTCTATGGTTTTTACCCAGAGTTGTCGATCTATTGACGTGCATCCACTTCAATCAACACCTATGCTCCTGCTTTGGGACTTTGACCCCTTCAACCAGATCGACAACCCTTCTACTCCCTTCTCGATCAACGATCGAGAGCTACTTTGGGTCTTCGGGATTTCCCCCCCTTCGCTTTCCTCCGAAACTCTAGATCTAGCGTCGCGTGTCCATTTGAATCGGACGGCTGAGACTTACTCTAGGCTTTCAGGCTTCAGGTGTTTTTCAGGGTGCTATACTTCGTGCAATTCTGAAACTCTGAATACCCAAGGGCCACTAATCTGATCCTCACGTTGGATCTCCACCGTCGCAAAATTGAGCCCACCAATTTGTATTTTAAGCCCGAAATGAGTTGCTTTGCATGTTGCGCTCAGACGCTTCCTGTGTAGACCACGAACTTGGACGACCTGCCGCTCTTGACAACTATATGTGATAACACACACACACACATATATATTACTTTTTGAAAAAATGCACCACACTAGAACAGTGGGTTCTCTATAATTACAAATATTTGGAAGGAAATTCCTTCATCAAGGTACTCAACACTTGAACTAATTGAGACATATACCTTATAGTTTTCTAGAAAAATAGCATACCACTCTTAGAAAAACTCAAATTTAACATAATTATTCACAATCTCTATAAAAAAAATTGTATATTCAAAAAGCTAATTCAATTTCCTACATTTCATCTTTTTACACCATATTTAAATTCATTGCAAAAGTACCTTGAATAATCCCTCCAAGTTAATAGATTGTTGTTTTTCCATGTTTGCATTGCTACTAACGTGTCATGAGAGACCATTATTAGCTTGCACTCACCCTATCATGTCTTATGTTTTGTTCTAATGTAAGTGGGTGTGAAACTAGGCCCCTTTAGCATGAAAGACTTCATTGAATATAAGGAAATGATAAATCTTGGCTCCATAAGCATGGTTTTCAATGTCATCGGGACTATTCTAAATAAATTGAGAAACAAACTATGGTTATTCCTTAACAACTTTCCTTTGTTTCGAAAAATATATGCAATGTGTCGACCAAATCCTTTGAGAAAGGCCATAATTTTGGAGATGTTAATCCACCCACCCTATAATATTGTTTGTCATTGCTTGGATTGGAGATTGGAATCCAAATTGTTTTGATACAAACTGGACAATCAGGCATTAGAGAAATTTTGAAATTTTGAGGTCTAAAATGGCCCTCCTAAGGAGAATAATAAAATAAGAGATATTAATTTTCAGAGGTATAGAAATAAAACTTTTTTTTTAACTTATCTCCTTGTACGTTTACTCAAATTTCAGGGGTAGGAACTCATTGGATGCATAATTAAATTTTACATCCAATGAGTGCCCACATTGCATTTTTTTGAGAGGCCCATAGTGAGATAAACTAGAAATACATGAAAACAAAACATGTTTCTTGAGTACCAACTCTACATACTTTTGATAGACCCACAATGAAATAAACTAGAAATACATGAAAAAATTTGTTTCTTGAAAATAAAAACATGTTTTTTCATGTATTTCCGGTTTATCTTAATGTGGGTCTATGAAAAGTATGCATAGTGAAAAGAAACATGTATTTTACCCTTATGGTTGACATTGTCATCTTGAATCCTATTGGTTTTTCTAAAGTTGATGTTGATAGCACATTTTTGTTTTGAGGCCTATTTTTGACCTCAAAATATCTCTAATTATTCTAGAGAAGAGAAACATTTAGAAAAAAATGAATTCTATGTATTCTCACATTTTCTACACCCAAAGACATAATGAATGAAATGGGTTGGTGATTAGATAAAGTGTTCATCCCAAAAACATGAACTAGCCTTCCACCAAAAACATCAAAATTGTATATTTTGCAAGAGCATGGCTCTTTCTAGCCTCTTTATAACCTACTCAAGCCCTCTATGAAAGTTATTTCGCTTAAACCACAACTCCATAAAATCATGGCACTGTATTTTATTAGAGTCTTACATCCCTAGTTTAGTTATCATGCCTCATTTCCTACAAGAGGGATTTTTGCTAGTAACACAACTTCCTAGTCTTTTAAGATTTCAACCATATTAAAATCACCATAAGCAAGCCATGGGGCCTCTAATAATTCCTCATTCATCTTTCACCAAAGGTTTTCTCTTTCCTTAGCATCATTGGCGAAGCATAAATGTTGGCCAACCCTAACAACTTGCAATGTAAATGAAGTTGGGTCGAAACAATTCTTTGTTTGGGGTCTCTCCCAACCAAAAAAAAATGTAGAAAATAACTAAGAAATTAAAGTAGAAACATCTCACCTACCTTTACTATGGCTAGAATGAAAACAAGCAACATTAATTCAAATCACAGCAAGCTCCTTCACAGAAGAAAACTTTCAATTTTACTTTTTGCAAACACAAAATATCAAATTCACCAATTAAACATAGAAGCTCTCAAACTATGTGCTTTATTCCATGGTTGATTAAGACAAAATCATTCCATCAAGAAACATTCATTGAGAACCAACAATTACAGTTTCCCTCTCACCTCCTCTTTATCACTAAGCTCATCTAGCACTCTATAAGGGTTTGAAATATTTAGACTTCTTTACACTAAAAAAACTAATGCTATAAAGTAATGGCTCTTAGCATATTCAAATGGCCATTAGCTAGCTATTTCATTTCTAATATTTAGACTTCTTTACACCAAAAAAACTATTACTATAGAGTAATGGCTCTTAGCTTAGCATTGTGCTATAGAGTAATGGCTCTTAGCTTAGCATTGTGCTATAGAATAATGGCTCTTAGCTTAGCATATTCAAATGGCCATTAGCTATTAGCTATTTCATTTCTAATATTTAGACTTCTTTACACCAAAAAAACTATTACTATAGAGTAATGGCTCTTAGCTTAGCATTGTGCTATAGAATAATGGCTCTTAGCTTAGCATATTCAAAAGGCCATTAGCTATTTAATTTGTAGAGGGATTGGAAAAGGGAAGGAAGAGTGGTCCCTACAACTCCACCTTACAAGAAGGATAGTAGCGTTGC